>JARQOD010008680.1:0-34653 GCA_033576555.1 Oophaga sylvatica
AACTGCTGTGATTCCTTTCCTTCTTCCCTTCTTAGACCCCACTTCGAGTGGCTATCAGGAACTCCTGTCAACTGATTTCAATGCACGCTCTGAGAGTCACTTTCCACTTTCTTAGGAACACAGGAAGCTTGTTCTGAGTAGCAGGTTAAGGGGTAGCTCTGACTAGGCTAAGATGATTCACTTCACCTGTACTAGCCTCCACTTCCATACAAGATGAGCTATACAAGCTCCGCAAGGATTCAGTCTTCTCTCCTCTCCCTCCAAGACTAATCTGACTCCCAATGCTACGTCACACTACTTAAATAGTCTAAAATGCCTCTAGTGGCAATGCTGAGAAGTGTGCGTGAATGAATATCAGGCTTTACAGTTACCTTCTTGTGCATTTTCCAGGAGACATGTGTGCCTTGCGCAGCTGGGCCACACATTCACTTGCTAAAGATTTCTTTCATTGCTTTTTTTAGAGCATATAGTTAGTGGGCTGCAAATTTTATACTTTGTAGGGGTTGTATTATTTTCCATATTTTAGCAGTCAAATACACATTGCACCTTCCCCCACCAATCCCTACTGTTATTATTAATACCAAAACACACTGCTGGCCGAGAAAAATTTAATGGCAGAACTTTTTTTTTATCCATAGCAAGGGCTATTCTGGTGAATAAAAATTATTGCTTCAAATCTACAGACCAGTTTAAAAAAATAATAAAAATAATTCCCTTCTCCGCCCCTCGATTGGTTCTGTCCTGGTGTGTACCCAGTCCTTGCTGGACTGTGATTCCTGTTCCCGTCTCCCACACTCCAGAAACTCCAGTTCTGCCAATTACTAGCTAATTGGGGTTAACCATTCTTCGTTTTATGTACGGTAGTTTTCCTGAAAGAGGTCGGCCATTTTCTCTTGTTAGTGCTGTTTTCCTCACAAACTGACCAATACTTCTGTCCATACAATGGCTGCTGGTGGAGAAGGATGTGACTAGATCTGTCCATCAGACTCTTCCAATACAAAGGAAGCATTTGCACCTGTTTTAAAGTATGAGGGTTCTGACCGACGGGTTTGTCATATGTTTAACCATCTTATGGACAGAAGTACTGGTCAGTTTATGAGGAAAACTGCACTAACGAGAAAGTGGCCAACCTCTTCAATATAGTGCTTTAAATCAGGGTTCCCCAACTCCAGTCCTCAAGGCCCACCAACAGGTCATGTTTTCAGGATTTCCTTAGTATTGCCCAGGTGATAATTGCATCACCTGTACAATACAAAGGAAATCCTGAAAACATGACCTGTTGTGGGCCTTGAGGACTGGAGTTGGGGAACCCTGATTTAAAGCACCATTCCAGCATTTTTTTTTATTTTACCAGTTGAATGGTGTCACTAATGTAAGTTCCCCCACCCATGGTATTATACTCACCATCCACCGTCTTCATCTGTTTTTGGCACTGCTCCGGTCAGTCTTCTGCAGGTTATGACCTGCTGGATCGCTTCAGTGTTTGTTGGGTGAGCTTGAAGTCACAACTCGATGTAAGTTTATGGATCCAGAACGAGACCCTCATAGACATGCATTCGGAGCTTGTGATCATTAGCCCTGACATCCGGTCAGCCAGAATTTGCGGTGACAAGATGGCAGTGCGGGTCCAGAGCGGCACCAGGATGAGCAGAAGACTGTTGCTGGTGAGAATAAGACTAAGGGCAGGGAACTTAGATAAGTATCACCACTCCAGCATTGCAATAAAAAGGAACGCTGGAGTGGAGCTTTAAGTTCATACTTTTCTGCTGAGGATTTTTTTCTGGATCCCCTGCAAATCCGCATCCAAAATCCATATTCTGATGGAGATTTTATCATACTCATTGCAAATGGTGACATTTTCTAGTAAAAATCCACGTGAAAATGTAGTTTTCACATTTCTGTGAAATATGGATTGTTTTACATTGGAAGACCCAACCCGACTGCTGGGTTTCCCAGCCTGAACTATCTGCTTCTCATAGGCATATATGCAGCAGTTCGCTCAGTTCAAGACACCCGTGAGTCAGGCCGAGGCTTCCGATCCAACCACAGTCCGTGTGAAACCAATCTAATTTGACATACAGCAGATGGTAAATTCACAGTGCTGGTCAATTTCAGCTACGGAATTTATTCCCGCAGATTGTAGATGAAATTTGGTAAATTACATAGATCTGTATGGAATATCCCAAGCTTATCAGCCATATGTAAATATACCCTAAAGGAGCTGCCGATTTCTTTTTCTTTTTCTTTGTTAGCAAAGTAACTTCTTGAAATGTTTTTTTTTTTCTTCAAACTGCTTTGCTGGCGGCTTTGACATTGTATTTTGCGATGGTTCCTCCTCCAGTGTCTTTCCTCTATACTTTCCAAAATGGTGGTGAAAGGCTTCCTAACAGAGGAATGGACATGTTGCTGCTTTTATCCTCTAGCAGGTTTCTAAATCATTAAACACTTAAAAGACGTACCAAAAGTCTGAACATGTGCACAGTAATCAGTAATACAGTGGCATGTAAAAGTTTGGGCACCCGTGGTCAAAATTACTGTTATTTGAACAGCTAAGCAAGTTGAATATGAAATTATCTCTAAATGGGCTAAAGTTAAAGCTGTCACATTTCCTTTGTATTTTAGGAAAAAAAATATATTTTTAATTTTTTACATTTTAAAAATTACGAAAAGGAAAGTGGGCCGATGCAAAAGTTTGGGCACCCTTGAAAATTTGTGTGCTCAGATAACTTTGACCAACGTTTCAGACCTTAAGCATCCTGTTAAGGTTATGACATGTTCACTATCGTCGGTAGGAAAGGCCAGGTGATGCACATTTCCCAGCTTTATAAAAACCCAGCCTCCTCTAACCTTGTGCCAAAAACTGCAGCCATAGGTTCTTCTAAGCAGCTACGTACCACTCTGAAAATGAAAATGGGAGAGGCCCACAAAGCAGGAGAAGGCTATTAGAAGATAGCAAAGAGTTTTCATTTGCTCTTTCCTCAGTTTGAAATATAATTAAGAAATGGCAGTTAACAAGAACAGTGGAGGTCAAGATAAGGTCTGGAAGAGCAAGCAAAATTTCAGTGAGAGCTGCTCGCAAGATTGCTAGAGAGGCAAATAGGAACGGACCTCTTGACTGCAAAATTGCTTCAGAAAGATTTAACAGACTCTCTAGTTGTGGTACATTGTTGTACTGTTCAGAGAGACCTGCACAAATATGGGCTTCATATAAGTGTTATCAGAAGTAAACCTCTCCTGCATCCTCACCATACAATTCAGCTTGAGAAGTATGGAAAAGAACTAAACAAGCCTGATGCATTTTGGAAACAAGTCATGTGGACCAATGGGGTTAAAATAGAACTCTTTGACCACAATGATAAAAGGTATGTGTGGAGAATTTCAGGAAAAGAACATCTCACCAACCATTAAGATGGGGGTGGATCAATCATGCTTTGGGGTTTTGTTGCAGCCAATGGCACGGGGAACATTTCATGGGTAGAAGGAAGAATGGATTCAAAGAAATTCTAACAAATTATGATGCAAACATAACACCATCTGTAAAAAATCTGAAGTTGAAAAGAGGATGGCTTCTACAAATGGATAATGATCCTAATCACGCGCCAAAATCCAAGACTGCATCAAAAGGCGAAAGCTGAAGGTTTTACAGTGGCCCTCACTGTCCACCGATCTGTATATCATTGAAAATCGGTGGCTAAACCCCAAAATAGCAGTGCAGGCAAAACCACCCAGGAATCTCACAGAACTGGAAGAATTTTCCAAAGAAGAATATATGAAAATCCCTCAAACAAGAATTGAAAGACTCTTGGCTGGCTACAAAAAGCATTTACAATCTGTGATACTTTCAAAAAGGGGTGCTACTAAGTACTAACCATGCAGAGTTCCTAAACTTTTGCATCGCCCATTTTCTTTTTTGCTTAACTTGGTTAACTGTTCACAATAACAGTAATTTTGACCAGGGGCGCCCATACTTTTACATGCCACTGTATGAATCCGCCTGAAAAAGACGTTATGTGCACATACTTTTAAAAGGGTTATCTGACACTTTTATATCCTTAGCATAGGTCATCCATACCAAAATCGATATCTGGCAACCCCACAGTTTAGCTATTCTAAAGCCGGCAGCAGCCATTATGCTTAGTTGCGGAGCGTAACACCACAGCTCCGTCAGCTGCATAGTGGCCAAAGTGGGGTACTGCAGATGTAACCCTATTTATTTACTCATTGCACATTCAAGTTTTTGGGTGCACATAAAAAAAAATTAAAATCCCATACAAGTCATCCATATTGCATTCAATTTTTGCAGATTCATTGCAATTCTTAATATCAGAAATTGCATTTGATCAAGTACATATTAAACTATTTGTGCATAAAATATGGATGTTATGCGGATATCACATATGGGCACACGGATGTCAACATAGATGACAATATGGGTGAAAATCGTCTCACGTTTTCTGGATGAAAATCAGACAATTTTTCATACCCTCGTCTGGCTCCGGTCTTATTTGGACAATTAACCCTGCATGAGTGAAGGAGTGAGAATGAGTTAAAATCATGCTGCCAAAGGTCTGTGCAGGAATTCAAGTCTCTAATGTTTTTTTCCCCTGTGGAATAAGCCAACCGCACCACAAAAATGTCCCTTCTAACTAAAAACACATTGCAGGATCAGAGCGCCGGGTGGAGCTGTGCACGTGGATCCATGTAAATAGATTTACACATATACAGAAGGGGTTCATGTGCTTATTATCTGAACCTCCTGGAAAACTGCCGACTGAAGAAGTGCAATGTGCTGCAGGTCGTGATAGTCTGCCAAGTGTCTGCACCCCATTGTTATGGGGACATCCAATCATTAGACTGCGTACATAATGCATGATGCTGTGCCTTTATACCCTTAGTATTTGTGAGTATTGTGTTCCTAAAGGGTAACCCCATTTGTTGTTCATACAAGTTCCATGTGGTTTGTAAGAACTACAATTATCAGCATGCACTCTCTGGTCTGCCTGAAGCATTGTGGACCTGTTAAGCCGATCATGCCATTATTTACAAAAGCGACAAGTGATGGATGGCTTTGGGGGACTGGTTCTCCTTAAGGGCTCATGCAGACGGGCGTATAAATTGCACATGTTCGACTTTTCGGATATCTCACTGACCAATGATCTTCAACAGAGATGAATGATTTTTTTACTCGCTACTGAGTCGCCCTCCAGAGCAATGGGAACTCGGATCTGAGCCTATAGACTTCTATGGGGGATGTCACGGCAACACAGCTCAGTCCGTGGCTCCGGCGCTCACCCGTTAATGTGGGATATTTACAGGGGAATTGAATGTTGGTATGGGGATTCGTGACGCCACCTGTGGTACCTGGTCAGGGTGACCAGTTCTGCTATGCAGATCCACTGAAGGGTTGATGTTAAGCCTCCCACAGGTGAGGCTGAGTCCTTCAGGGCAGGTAGATGTGTAGGGATGCAGGACAGAGGAGAACCTGGCAGTTAGGGGTAATAAGGTGGACACACACACAAGTCACTTTGGTACCTTTACTGAAGATGTTGCAGGCACTTCCCGGAGCACTGTAAGGTGAAGGGTGCACATCCAGATTCTCCCACTGAGTAGGTGTGTGGCCTCCTGTTCCTTGCCTTTTTGTGATAAAGTCCTGGCCTGTATGTAGCTGAGTCTAACTTGGTCTCCATCCTGCACCTGGCTGACCTTGTGATTGGACCTTCTCTCTGAAAGGACAGGGTCCCTGATGGCCGGGCCCGGCCGGACTCCGTCCTCCAGATCCTGTTACGTATCGGCTCTGTGGTACTCCTGGGACTTGTAGTCCTCCAGGAACTCCGGTGTTCTCCTAATGGGTCGTGGAGATCCCTATAGGCTCGGACCCCGGTGTCCGGTCAATACTTGCTGATGTAAGCTGTAAAGGCTCTTCTACCTCCGTTACTGCTCTCTCCACTGCCCTCGGCCTACTCTGGCCCTAATACGATTACACACACTGGCAGTTGGTGGGCTGCCTCTTCGCCGCTCTCAGAGCGTCGGCACGCTCTCACTGAGCCGCACTCACTCCTCTCAGCTCTGACTAGACTGGAGTGGATTCTACTCCACTTTACTAGCCTCCACTCTATTGAACTGCAGGCTGCAGACTTCAGTCTGGCTGAACTCAGCTACTGAGCTGACTGAACTGACTTTCCTGTCTTCACCCTCCTTTTATATCACTATCGGAGCTCCCTCTGCTGGACTTAGGGATGGGTGAAGGTGTGTGCATGTATATAGTGACCTCTAGTGGTGAATTCCTTCTGCGCACCCTTCTGGGAGATATGAATCCAGACACAGCTGGGCTCCACACTACAACTGTCGATGAGAAAAAAATCGCACCTTGCACTACTTTAACCCGAGTCTCAGATGAGTCACACATTGGGTGCGAGAAAAAAATGGGATCCCACGCCGACCGTCTGAGAACCATCTGATTTTTAAAGATAGATCATGTACATTGTAAGAAAACATACCAAACACGGACATCACAAGGACTTATAAAATGGACACACGGATGACCCATGGTTGAAAATCTGATGAAAATTACCAAAAAAAATGTATCCAAGTTTTTTGCATTCACTCTAAAGGTATTGTCCAGGTTTGGGATGAAAGTCTGCAGTTATCTTATGTGATTGCAGACTTTTTTTTTATCTTCACAGTGTGCGCACAGCATACTGTCAGGATTCTCCAGTGCCAGCGGCAAGAGTGGGCAGGCATGTGATCGCAAATGTGCGATTTGCATATATGCAGTCACGTGCCAACTAGACATGTGCGGCACATTTCTACTTGGAATGTGTCCAGCATCTGAGAATCCTGACAGTGTGTGGTGCGCACGCTGTAAGGATTCAGAAGTTTGCCTTCACATAGAGTGATTGCAGACTTTCATCTCAAACCTGGACAACCCCTTTAAGGAGACCAGCAGTGTATGGAGTCTTATTGGCAATGCTCCTTGAGAAAATAGTATGTAAACATACAGAATTAATGTCCAAAACAATTATGGATCTTTTGCAAACTAATACAAATGAAAGCAGAGAGGCCGGCCACTATAGTGGTAATACCAAAACCAGATAAACCTGCTGAGGAGTGTGGCTCTTACCGTCCCATATCCCTGCTTAACACAGACTATAAAATACTCACTAAACTTATTGCCAATAGGCTTAAAGCAATATTTCTAAACATAATAAATGAAGATCAATCTGGCTTTATGCCAGGAAGATCCACCGCCTCTAATATCAGAAGGGTGCAGGTTTTAACGCATATAGGACATAAATTATTATTATTATTATTATACATTTATATAGCGCCATTTATTCCATGGCGCTTTACATATGAAAAGGGGAAAATATAGACAGATACAATAAACATGTGCTAGACAAGGGACGCATAAGTACAGAAGGAGAGAGGACCCTGCCCGCGAGGGCTCACAGTCTATAAGAAACCTTAGTCAATAGCCTCTTTGGATACTGCAAAGGCTTTTGATTCAATGGAGTGGGGCTTCCTGCAGCTGATGCTTTGAAAATTAGTTTTTTCGCATAAATTTCGTAAGTGGATTAAACTACTCTATCATAGGCCCAGAGTTAATATACTTGTTAATGGCTTATTATCGGATTATTTTGATCTGGGTAGGGGAACTAGACAGGGCTGTACACTATCCCCGATGCTCTTTGCTCTTGCGATTGAGCCGATTGCACTGAGGATTAAGCCCCCGTCTCACACAGCGATCTCGCTAGCGAGATCGCTGCTGAGTCACTAGTTTTGTGACGCAGCAGCGAGTTCACCAGCGATATCGCTGTGTGTGACATTCAGCGACGATCAGCCCCCCTGCTGGGTATCGCTGATCGTCGCTGAATGTCCTGGACATTTTTTTGATCGCTGGTCTCCCGCTGACAGGCACGCATCGCTGCGTGTGACAGGCGGGAGACCAGCGATCCGCTGGTAACCAAGGTACACAGCGGGTTTCCAGGCGCGGGGCTGTGCCTAGAAACCCGCTGTGTACCTTGGATACCAGCGCCCTGATGCAGGGAGCTGGTAACTGAGTCGCACACACCAAGTGGTGTGGGTACCAGGGCTATGGGATACTCGGCACCGAGCCCATGGAAGTCTATGGGGAATGTCACTGGCAGCAGAGCTCGGTCCGTGGCCCTGGGCGCTCGTACAAAGGGGGATATTTACAGGGGATTGTTAATTGTTCGTGACGCCACCTGTGGTTTCTGATCTGATTGACCAGCGCTGCAGGGTAGATCTCTGAGGGGATGTTATGGCAGCTAGATGTTAAGTCCCCCACAGGTGGGACTGGTCCCTCAAAGTCTATGGTGGTGCGAGGTGCAGATAAGAAGTCAGTCACACACAATGCAGTCTCTTTCCATACCTTTACTTGTAGATGTTGCAGGTATGTCCCGGGAAGCTGGTCTGGTTGGAGAATGCACATTCAGGCAATTGTTGAGCAGGTTTAAGGCCTCCTTTCTCCTTAAGGTGTATGTGAGTACAAACTTGCATAAAGTCAAGTGCAACTCTTTCAATAGCAACTACGCCCGGCCAACATTGTGGTGGAGCCTTCTATGTCTCTGATTATCAGATGATGAAAGAACTAAGTCCTTACTTTTGCAGGGTCCTGCTCAAAGTCCTTGTTCTCCCTGACTCCGGTTACGTATCAGCGCTTAGGGCTACCTTCTGCGACTTGAAGTCCAGCAAGGCCTCCGGTTTTCTATCACTAGCCGTGAAGTACTAGCAATGCTTCGGACCCCGGTGTCCGGTTAAACTGAGTGAGGGTGATCTATCACCTTAGTCACTCTTCCTTCTCCACTCGCCTGTCGCCCTGCTCTCGCCCTTAACATAAGCACGGGTAGCAGTGAGTGTAGTTGTCAGCTTTCCTTCAGTGCTCACTGACCTGCTCTCAGTTGACTCATTGGTATAACTGCTGTAGTTCCCTTCCTTCTTTCCTTCACAGAACTCTGTCCAGAGCAGCTCACAGGACGCTTCGTCAGACTGCATACACGCTGTAGCTCTGAGAGTCACTTTCCACTTTCTTAGGAACACAGGCAGCTTGATCTGAGTAACAGCTTCAGATTCAGTTATAGTTCTGACTAGGCTAGAGTAAGTCCGTCTACTCGTACTAGCCTCCACTTCTGTACAAGATGAACTATCTGAGCTCCGTAGGAGTCAGTCTTCACTCCTCTCCCTCCAAGACTGAACTCTCCTTGGATGGGATGACTCACTCCTGAGCCACCCTAAGCTTGACTTGACCACCTCTCCTCCACACAACTGATCTGAACTCTGCTACGTCACACTACTTAAATAGTCTGAAATGCCTCTAGTGGCAATGCTGGGAAGTGTGCGTGAATGAATATCAGGCTTCACAATTACCTTATCTGTGCATTCTCCAGGAGACATGTGTGCCACGCGCAGCTGGGCCACACATAACCAAGGTACACAGCGGGTTTCCAGGCACCGCGCAGCGCCTGGAAACCCGATGTGTACCTTGGTTACCAGCTCCCTGCATAGCAATATTACCCGCAGTGTCGCTGTCCCAGATCGCTGCCTGAGCTGCCTGTTTGGCAGCTCAGCAGCGATCATGTAGCGATACACCAGCGATCCTGACAAGTGCATATCGTTGTCGGGATCGCTGGTGTATCGCTATGTGAGACCCAGGCTTTAGACAGGATACTGTGGTGGAGGGAATCAATATAAACTCCAGGATGGATAAGGTGGGATTATATGCTGATGATCTGGTACTTTTTCTAGATAAAATAGATCAATCTTTGCCAAGGGCAATTGACCTTATTAATTGCTTTGGGGGTTATCCGGTCTTAAAATCAACTGGAGCAAATCTGTGATTATGCCGCTAGTGGATAACATAACTGTGCCTATGCTATGTGGTTTACAGGTAGTACAAAAATGTAAATATTTAGGTATCATAATCAATCAAAACCCGATAGATGACCTTAAAGATAATATATACCCCTTAGGAGATATGATGAGGAAAATATTTGAGATATGGTCCCGTCTTCCCCTATATGTTGAGGGTAGAATTGGATTGATAAAAATGATAATTCTTCCCAAGTGTTTATACATACTGGAGCACATTTCAATAAGGGTCCCTAAGGGTTTCTTTAAAAGAATACATTGCATGATAGCAGCGTTCGTATGGGGATCGTCCAGATCTAGATTGAGTATTGGATCCCTGCAGAGGCCCAAAAACCAGGGGGGTTACGCGCTCCCTGACTTGTATTTGTATTATTTAGCTGGTCAACTGTGTCATTTAAAACACTGGTTAATTGAAGATAGTGCATGAGATGTGCCTCTGCATTATTCAGCCTTTCTGGATGGGCATACACCGTGGGCAATATTGGAAGGTTCATATAGACCACCTCAGGGATTGTTATTTGCACACAATTTAGCGATACAAATTTGGCAAAAAAGTAAACGTATTATAAAGTTCACTGACCAGATTGGGGAAGTTCAGATATGGGATAATCCCGAATACCCATACCTGCAAAGTGTAAAAGATCCAAGTTTTTGGAAACAGAATGGAATAATAACACTTACATTTTTTAAAACAAAATTTTATTATCGTTTGAACAAATTCTTGAAAGATTTGAAGTTCCTTATAGAGAATTTTATAGATATCTGCAGCTGAGACATCATAATGTATCAATTCCCATTTCCTAGAATGAGAATATCTAAATACCCATTAATAGGAATATTATCAACTCAAGGACCTACGGGGGTGATTTCCGCTCTTTATACCTTTATATTAAACTCTAAAATTGCATCCACTCAGCTCATTGTAGAAAGTAAATGGCGGCACTTACTCCCCTCTATCACTGGTGATGAGCAGTGGAATGACGCCCTAGAGGCGCATACGATGGTGTCACCAGCTGCAAATAACAAGCTAAGCCAATTGTACATTCTTCACCAGTCTTGACCCCAAGTAGATTACATAAATTTGGTAAAAGGGCAGCGGATGAATTTCATAGGTGTGGGAATCGGGGGTGGACTTTTGGTACCTTATCTGTAGCTGTGGCAGTAGGTATTGGGGTGATGTCATGAATACATTGGAGCGAATATTGGGGATACCAATAATGCACTCCTGAGTTATGTATTCTGGGTGTTGTGGATGAAGAGCTGTGGGTTCATTATGATAGAATATTTCTTCGAGAGATTCTATTTATGGCTAGGAAGGCAGTGGTGTTGAGATGGATGGGAGGGAAATCTTCGATTAGTCAATGGAAGAAATTAGTGAATGACATAATTCCCTATGAGAACATATTGTAGAAGAACAGAAGATGTCCCCAGAAGTTCCATAAGATTTGGGAAAGGTGGTGTGATTCCCCTTTGACACACTTGGCTCCTAATGCTATGGTCTCTTCGATCTCGAGATATAATCACTGATGTTTATCACTTCTAGACCATGCAAGTTATGATTTGTGTAGATCCAAAATATGTGTTTCTTCTAAAACAGACCCTGCTAAATAGAAGGTGCAATGAATGGTAAAATGTATCGCGTAGAATACTGTGTTGCATTTGTTTTGTTTTGTTTCTTATTATTGAAAGTATGATATCATAGCTATGTCACTGTGAATGACTATAACCTGGATTATTTTGACCTCATTTTGCTATGTCATACGTTTGATATAATATGTTGTGGAATCCTTCAATAAAAAGAGTTTAAAAAAAAAAAAGCAGAGAGGCCGACCGATAATTATGGGTCATTCTGCTTTCTGTTATATGTCCATTTTTAGAATAGAAGAGCGAGAACATCACGCGGAAGTTGGGGTGTTTTTTTCCAGTTCTAAAACCGGACCCATAATAGAACCCAGACAGACACCATAATAACCAGTGGGTCTCTCTGCTTCTGTTTGCATTAGTCACGTAACTGATCTGTTTAGGACATTAATTCCATTTCGACGTTCCTTAAAACAGAACGGCCCAACGTAATGTATGAAAACAGATGTGAACATAGCCTATGAGTTTCTGCTGCATCCTGATACTGATCTATAGCAATCTAGGTGCAGAAGCAGGAATTGTATTTTTGGCCTCTGCATCTGTAAGGTGATGAGATCGTTTTGTCCCCCCTAAATACAGAGCAGGAAGGAAGTTTCTGCAGCAGCAGGCAGACTCCCAGCAAAAGGTCAATTCAAGCTTGGTTGCTTTTCCCAGTGCAAGAGGAAAGGCAAGGGGGTCCAATTTATACCTCCAGGGGAACCCATAGAGGATATTTTTTTTTCTGTTGCCAAATAGAACAATACATGATGAATCAGTAAGATGATGAAACAATGACAGATGTTGGAATATCTCTACCTGATTTAGTAACATCCCTGCCCTCTTTTGCAATTCTCCAGGCCTTAGGAAATAAAGAGTAGTTTATGGGTTAATTGCTGTAATTTCTAGGGTAGGTTATAAAGGTTTATTGCGGACTTTAGAAGACCAATTTGAGAAGTTAACAATAGTGCTGTACAACCAGGGAGTGGTTACATTAGCAAGCACGCGAGTGTTTATGTCATGTTTATATTACCTATAAAGTCAGAAAAAGTCTATATAAATAGCACAAAGGGGAAGGATCCTTTCCTCATCTCCTCGGCAGCACATCGTCCTCTGTAAACAGGTGATGTGCTGCCGATAACTTGACTTTCCGGTCGCTCAGAATTTGTACTAACACCAGTTGACTTGTGTATAGCGAATCTGCAGTGGCCACGGACAGACCATAAAACCCAGCTTAAGTTTCTTACAGCTAACATGATAATTTTGTCATCTGTTTCCAATGAGAATTAGCAGAATTGTTAATGCAGCTCTGGACTAAATTGTGATGTTCAGACAGACATAGCAGATTTGTTGCCTGCTGTTGAAAATTTGTTCCATACATAGGAGTAGAGTTGTTTTCTTCAGCACGGATTTTTATAATCCCCATTGAAAAATGTATGCAACACATCTGACGCGTGTGAACACACCCTGATATGGGCTGTTCCTCAGGATGAGTACAAGACAAGTAATTAATGTAACTATAAAAATTAATCGACTGTAGTAAATTGTAAAATGATGATCAAAAATGTTACCTTGGAGAAATCACCGGCTTCTTCTAAATAGGGTTGTGCGTACTTGACGTGTGGAAGCCTGACCATACATGTAATGCTATATTATCACATGGCTGAGGGTTTTATACAAAACACCTGTACAGTACTGCTGAAAAGTTTGATCGCAACGTGCAGTACCTATAGTGTAAAAATTAAGATTTCACTTCTGAAATTCCTATATTCCAGCAACTTATAATCAAGAAATTCTAGAATTCTGTTAAATATTCTTTACATCCATTTCTTGGTTATATTTGTTTATATGAAAACTGGCAAATAACCAATAGGATCATTATTACAGTTGCCACTTGGTTTATCTCCCAACTTTCACCGACTGCAGAATGATGAAAGTTCTTAGTTTTGTGTGATTCAACCCCCATAACTACAGTGGTATGGAAAAGTTTTTTCACCCTTGGTCAAAATGACTGTTATTGTGAAGCAAGTTGAAGATGAAATGTTCTCTAAAAAGCCTAAAGTTAAGGATGACAAATTTCCTTTGTGTTTTAGGCAAAAAAATATATATTTTCATGTTTTTACTTTTTAAAATTAGCAAAAAGGAAAATGGGCAGATGCAAAAGTTTTGCCACGTTGCATGGTTAGAAGCTAGTAACAATCCCTTTTGCAAGTATCACAGCTAATAAACGCTTTTTGTAGCCAGACAAGAGTCTTTCAATTCTTGTTTAAGTGATTTCTTCCTTTCTTCCTTGGAAAATTCTTCCAGTTCAGGGAGATTCCTGGGTCGTCTTGCATGCACTGCTATTTTGAGGTCTTGCCACAGATTTTCAATTATGTTCAGATCAGGGGACTGTGAGGGTCATTATAAAACCTTCAGCTTGCACTTTTTGAGGTAGTCAATTGTGGAGTTTGATGTGTATTTAGGATCATTATCCATTTGTAGAAGCCCCTTTATGAGGAAGCAATTGATGCGAAACGCGCGTCAAAGGGTGTATGTAGGTAAATATATGTCAATTTCTCTCATCTCTTGAACATTATAGAAATTGTCTTCTGCCCTAATTGATTGCTCTTATAACTGGGCATTAGCTATTATGTATTCTCTATTCTGAGCTATCAATTGGGGTGGTAGATCTTTATTGTTCCTTATGCTGTGTGGATCTGGATCTATGAATGCACTGCCACTTTCTTAGCACATGCACTTAAATTTGATATATGTCCCTGCGGTGACTTATTCATAATCCCTATGCCATATGCACTTTAAATAGGTTGTTCCTTATGATGAGTGGATCTGGGTCTATGAATACACTGCCACTTTCTTAGCACATGCACTTAAATTTGATATATGTCCCTGCAGTGATTTATCCATAATTCCTATAGGTTATATTATCTTGTATGCACTGTCACTTTATGTAATATTTATTTGCCTATATTATTTATGTCTTGGATTTTTTTTGTGCAGATTAGGCTATGTTATTATACTTTTTTAGAGATCGATTTGATATTGTTACTGCTTTCTTTTTCCGCATGGGCATGAGATGTTTCTGAATACTCATAGAGACTTTGCATTTTTCTGGGACTAATTACTGATATATTGACCTATTAATATATTTACCATATGGTCTTTTTCTGTATGACCTTTCCTTGTTTTACTTTTTTTATGGTTAATTGTCTTAATAAAAATCTTGTTTTTTTTATAATGAATCGTTATTCGTGGGAGTATTCTTGTAGGTTTCAGTTGGTATCGACATTAATGTAATGTACAGTATATGGCGCTTTACTTTACAGACTCCATTCGTCCAGATCTGCAGTTAACATTTTGCTGGTTGCTGTTGGAAACAGTCAACCATCATGTCAACAGATCCCTGAATTCCTGTAACAAGTGCTGCAATGGTGAATGTCTGTTACCTGATTCCACCACCATTCTCCTTCTATACCAATACGTCATGTAAATGCCCAGTCTATTAGATCACACCCTGGCACAGCCAGAGACCACTCTGCTCATTCATTCCTTTTCTAGGGAGGGAAGATAATCAAGAAGTATTTTGTAATCTAGAAGGAACGACTTCTCCTGCAGCCGCACCCCAGAACAGGATGGGAGAGTCTCCAAACACAGCGCTGTCTCATTTATTACACAAGACATTACTTCTACCTGGACAGTCTAGTCTTGAATTAACGCGCTTTGGTCAAGATGATCAGCCAGATTGACTGACTGATATATATATAACGTACATTGATAACGTTTAAGGTGGATTTCTAGTTAAAATGTCCTTAAATTATTAATTTCTGTAGCTTTCCTGTATACCTCATGCTTCATTCTTCATCTGTAGCCTTCAGAAAACACTGTGTGAGACTCAAATCGGAGGATCCACAACAGCAAAATCCCTCCTTAATAGTGAAAATGCCCCACATAAAATAAAAATAGAGTTCAAGACCATTGTCATTAATCTGATGTCACTCAGTGTATCCCGCTCTGACGGAATAGTAAAGGCTGCAGCCAATGAGCGGCTGCTGACTGGCTGCAGCAGTCCAGTGACATCACAGTATCGCGTGACTGCCGGTAGGCACAGCGTCCACATCACAGGAACGGTGTCGGTCCAAGAAATGTTTTGTTTTTTTTCTTTATGTAGGAACTTTAGCTGTTAAGAAGTGGTTGACAGTAGAGATAATCCCTTTAAGCAATCGATAATCAATGAAACACACGTTTAGCTGTTGTTGATGGCATTTTACATTCTCCAGTATTCTGAGATATAGAGAGTGGTTGGACAGTATGATTTGGCGGGGTTAATTCAGCCAGGCAGGTGATGGCATATGCCACTGGGACTATAATGAAGGTACCATAGTACTGTGTGGGGAACTGTGGTTCCTTCTGACTTGTACCTCACATAGTGTCATGGGCGGCCTAATACTGTAGGTACCATCACAACCTAGCTACAAATGGTTACAGGGAATTCAGGGATAGACAGGTGGTCTTGTTGGTTGCTGACATGCGACCCGACCCCCTGTACTAAATCTGTCAAGCATCAATTTTGTCTCAACATTCCTGACAATTGTCAGTAGGATATTGGTATATTTAACTTTTATCGGTTTTAATTTTTGTGCTTTCGAGAAAAGTTTGGCTCTACAATTCCTGCTGTAAAGCGTTTCAGTGTATATAACCCCCAGCATTGTGATTGGATGTACGGATGTCTAGTCGGAGCTTTGTGTATTGTAGTTATGATGACTCCGGTGGTGTTAGGCTGACCCTTTAAACCCTTACTGTTCTACCAGTTGACTTTGCTGCTTGCTTCCACCCTTCCCGCTGGCTCTGGGCCCCTCTTTCGTCGCTCCGTGATTTTGCTGACATCGAGGTATAAAGAGGCATTATATAAAATTTGGGAAAGGGAAACTCGACCTATTTATAGCCTGTATCCCGAATCCATTTAGAGCTTTCCCCTGCTTAACCCCAGAGTCGCCTCCAGGTCTAGAATTATTCTTCTGTCTGCGAGAAAAAGCAATGGTCCGTTTTAGACATTTTTTTGGTTTGTGACTGGTCTAGAAGAGATGATGTCTTTGTCTGGATTTGTTAGTCAAGCAGAGTAAAGTCTGTATTCTGTTTGGAGGGATAGCAGTGAGATTATGTTATACTGAATCATGGCATTATTATGGGTTGTCATCTTGGACTGAACGTGTGGTGTTTTTTCATACTGGTTCGTCTTCTGTTTGGTCCTCAGGCCTCTTGCCCTAAGACTTTTTGACAATACTTGCAGTCCACCTGGCCAGGGTTACTCTCGCACCTTCCATTTGCATTGACTTTGTTTCTGTGACACAAGGGCATTGAAAAGCGGTATGCTAGGTAGCCCCAGAAGCTCACTTTTCCTCTACTTCAGGCACACAACCAAAACTTTGGGGGAAATGACACAGTTAAATGAATCCTGCCAATGGAAAAGGCATATGACCTTGCTACCCTTTCGTCCTCAAACTGACTGTGGGAGCGAGGGACACCCCACTATCCATGACTCAGGGCTGTGTCTCCCTTATTGCTGTGTCAGCCAAGATGTCACCCCAATAAACATAGGAAAAAGGTCCCCCACATACATTAGAATAAAGTCGGTCAAACTTGCTGACCATCTGTGAGGCCTTCGTCTCTCCTTTGACAGATGATGTCGGCGAGAGAGCGATCAGGTAATTGGAATTTCAATGCCTCATCCTTTTGCTTCCAACGGAGAATAAGGTGCTGCCGGAGCTGTTTGGCGGTGGCTTTGCTCCTCGCACTCCATTGAAAATACATTTTTAAATGTAAAAAGGGTAGGTCGCACTGCTAGTATTGCAATCAAATGAATTGAGTAACATTGTTTTAAGTCCTGAGTCCAGTTATAACATAAGCCAACAGGCAATATCAAAAAGAGGAACAAGAGCATAAACTGTGGCACTTACCCCGTGGATAAAAAATTATTCCTTTAATACTAACCGGGCGGAGGATACAGACAGACAGAAAAAAAAAACAGTAACAGCCGTTTCACTCTGCCAAGCGCTTCATCCAGGCTCTCAAATGATGATGGATAAGCATTTGGAAGTGTGAAACAGCCGACGCTCTTTTATTCTGTCTGTCAATAAGAAGGTATAATCATTTCTAAACATCAGGGTTTGTGTCTGCCATACCTCCCATCTTGTCATGGCCCGTCTTCTTATTCTTTATTCTTGGATCTCACTTGGGAAGTCAGTCTGGTCATTTGGGGTCAGGTAGAAGGTAGGTTTTTATAACGCCATGTTGTGCTAATTTCAAAGGTTTGAAAGCATCAACCCCCTCTCCCCAGTTTTTACTTTCAGGCTCACGTCAATAAAAATCCGGAAGTTATAAAACTTGAACTTCATACAATTACAACATATTCCAAAAACAATAAATCACCTCCACCAACCACCCAACTCTACTTTAGTATCGGGAGGATAAAAAAAAATTCTGAAAAAAAATGTGTGCATATGATTTTTTTTTTTTTCAACTTAATAAATTTTTTAATCATCCAGGGTGCCTTTAATTATTACTGGGTAAAAATACATTGGGCCACCTGTTGCGGTAATGCACTTGGCTCTTTGCATTTGTTGCCTCAGGAATGGAAAGAAAACCATTTATTGATTGCCTCCCGGGGAACAATGAAAGACCGTACATGTAAATCTGCAGAAAAACACCAACTTGAATTTCCCATATTAATTAAGTCATCACTCCCCAAAAAATGAAATTAACTAGGCTTCATTAGGAGACTTGGCCCTATAAAAATCCTACCTAATATAAATTTAGTAATTTTGTCTCCTATTAAAAGCAAACATTTTGTTATCTAAACAATTTATATAAATAAATATTTATCAATAATGAAATAGGGGGCTTCGAAAGAAGAAACGTGCACAGCAGGGGTGCATTCTAATCTCCCATTGCTGTTATTTTGTGTGCAGCAACGGCCATTAACTATTGCAGGGTTTCTCATCCCTCTCCTGTTTGTACACGTTATGACACAGGATTACACAAGGATATGGCGACCGTTAGTGACATAAGGGAATAAACGTTACATGTCAGTGTGGGTCAATCAATTCCCACTGCGTATGATTCTGGGCAGCAAGCTCCCGAACAGTGTCCAGATTGTTCTCTCCCTCACCTGACATGGATAAGCCCCCGCATGTCTATTCAGGCCTGGGATTTTATATCAGCAACAGTCCAAAATGACACCAATAAAAAGAGGTGGAGATGGTAATTGAAGGGCAGACATACACCGAGCCATTGGCTACACAAAATGTGCACCGAAGCCCCCCTCATTTACATACCTAATGAAACTGTTGAATATAAAAGAAAAAAAACAAAATCTCAAACAAATTATTTTTCTGGAGGCTTTATCCCCTCAATAATACAAATAGTTCAATTTCAATTTTGGGGTAGACTGACTCCCTTTGAAAACTGGTATGGGACTCTTAGTTATGCGTTCCTGGCATAAGTTTCGAAAATTGCAATTCAACCTACAAATATCTTCCTTTTTCTCTGCCCCTTCTTTGTTCTCTACAATCCTTACCTCTCCTTATTATCTGTCTCTACCTTTTTTTATTAATTTATATTTTATATTTTATTCTTGCCCTTTACCCAAAAGGCAAACAATTAGGGAAGAAAAAAAAAAAAAAAAAAGTAAAAATTGGAATTGAATTTTTGTAGGGTTGGGATAATTTCTATGGATTGGATAATTTCTATGGATGGGATTAAAACCATGTTTATAGTCAATGATTACATTCTGTTGACATAATATACACATATAATTTCAACTTTGGAGTTTTGATTTTTGGAACATTTCAAGTAAAATTGTAGAAACAGCGCCCACTTGTGGTATTTACTAAATGGCAACTTACGTCTGCATGGTGTATTTACCACCGTTCTTTTTTTTTTTGTCCTTTTTTGATGCAGGTTTGGAAAGGGGTATCTATACTTTATTGGGGAGGGGGTTTTTGTAACCCCACAAAATCTTCCAATCTATGGGAAGGATACAATAGAAAGATAAAAAGGGAGTTTATGAAAACCTACATCTCTTCTCCATCGCGGACGCACTTACAAAGCCATGAAGACGCTGAAAGAAACGTTATAGTAATACAGGTATTGTTTCTATAATCATCTCATTTTATTTTTATAATATGCATAATTGTCAATCACGATTCTTTTTGTTTTTTCCGTTTTTTTTACCCCCCCCCCCCCCCCTAGGTATCTTCAGGTAATTACTTTTTTCTACATTGTAGTAAGATTATTTTTTGCTTCAGGAGAAAGTGGCCCGGGAAACGAAGCCATAAATTAAATCAGTACTAGCCCCATTACTAATCCAACCACACCGAGTGGAAGGTAGATATATTTTCTTTATTAAACATTATTAATACTAGAGGGCTTTTCTGAAATCTTATTGGTCATTGTTTTTTTTTTTGACACCATTAATCCCACCATCTTCTATACAATTTGACAGGTAAGAATAGTTGCTGAAATTAATTGTGTGCGGAAGCTTTTGGGAATCAAAAAACCCGTAATGACAACCCGCCATTTTTGGGAAAAAACATGACATTAACTTTGACTTCAAAGAATCCTATTGGGGACACATCATAATACCTTTGGAGAAAGTAATATCGCACTTGGTGTGTACATTTTAAAACTTTTCTGCCATAAATTTCAAATTTTATGATGTATTGCTCAAACGTTGGAACTGTTTGCATAGAATCTTCGCCAAAGAAAGAACTGGTATTATCCCTGGGGAAGGGAACATTGCCCCAAGGATAGCTCATCATTTAACATAATTGTTAATCAAGAGCAAACCCAACTTCCTCCATTTAAATACCCCTCTCTCCTAGAACAGAGGAGTCTTGACTCCAAACCCAATAACTCTGGACTAGACCTCGTACGCAATTATTTACTAATGTAAATATTAAATGCAATTAATTTGTAATTACAGTTTTTTTTCATCCTCGGTGATTTTCACACTGGAAGGGGGAATTTTCACTCTTTTTTATCAGGTTGGGTTTTCTTGTTATAGCTGTATTTAAGTGCAATTATGGTTGTTTGTCATTTTAATTCCTACTAAATTGCATTCTATTCTGACTCCTATCAAGGACAGAAAAATAACAATGCCCGCTTCCGTAACCAAACCCTTCAAGTCTCTCTGTTGTAGCCGGGGCAGCTTTGGCCTTCTCCCGGCTTCTTGAATAGGTTTCTCCCTGACAACTCATCATGCGGGGCAAGGGGGATTGGCTGCACAATTTCATACCACAAACTGGATAATCTTACTTGCAGGCGTGTGAATCGGGGTTTTTATAATTCTGCCAATCTTGTATGACCCACCTATTAAATCACCTCCATAACCGGGCGAAATAGTCTTCAAAGCTTCTTTTGCCTGGTCAAAGAGAGGACCAATGAGGGGGCTTGAGAGGGGAAGGAATGTTTGATGCGAAAGGGGAGGGATTTAAAGGTGATTATTCACTATTTTCACAAAAGTCAGAAACTGACTGACCTGATGCACGGAGCATGTATTTTCAGACTGGTTTCCACTGAACCACTATCACAAAAGTATGAAGTACTTGACTGGGATGAACAAATTATCAACATGAATAAATACAATTTTTTTCATACTTTCCCTTAAATGGGGTACAAAACTAATAAGTGACTAAGAAACAGATTAAAAAATAAAAAAAAATTTATTAAAAAAAAAAAAAAATTAAAATAGTAATAATAATTTGAATCAGAAACGGCACGAAAAAAGGGTTTTTTAAAACCAACACAGTCACAAAAAATCAAAAATGGTCCACTAAATGCTACCACAATTGCATCACAAATTTTTATTATACAAAGAATAATAAAGATTATAAATCACGTGCATAATTATAATTTGCAATATATATTTTGGTTAGTTTGTATTAATGGGGAAAAAATTTTGCTGGAGGCTAAGAAGTTCTGGAATTTTGGTTGTATGGAGAATTTAATTAAAAAAAAATGGATATCAGAATGCTGTTTTTGTCAATAATTTCCACAAAAAATCAGGAAAAAGCAATCAAACAATATATGTGCTTGTTAAAAATGCTAGCAATGAATAAATTCCTATCAAAAACAATCCTCCCAGCTAGATCTACAAAATAAATAAGTTACGAGTCTCAAAAACAGCAACACAAACTTATTTTTTTTTTAAAGTTCTGGTTTTGCTACACAAAGTATAAAAAACTAAACAACTTTGGTATCGTCTTAATCATCTGACCAGGAGAATCAGCGCAGGTCATTTTTACCACACAATGACATGTAAAGACAAAGGTAAACTTGAGTTTTCTTCCCATTGTAGAAAAATATTCAGAATTGAGAGTCCTCATGGTTGATACCTTTTAAGGACTAACGAAAAGATGTAACAAATTGCAAGCTTTCGAACTATCATCTCTTCACACAAAGACTAATACAAAATCTTTTTTCTATCTATGGCTAACACGGTACAAATAACCTTTACTTCACCATTTGCATTTTATATGTTTCATAATTTAGCGTTAGATTGAAAGGTGAGTTCCAAATTTCAAACCTCCTGAAAAAAACGAGCGCTCCATGGCTGTGCAGCGGCAAAATTTATTATGACCTGGAAGAAGAGAGGGACAAAGAAAAACACAAAAAAAAATTGTGGCCATGGCGGGAAAGTTAAAAGGTTGCTATCATAAATGGCTCTTACATATCCAATAATGAAGTTGGCTTATCAACTTAAAGTGAAGAAGGAAAAAAACAGATAAAGATTTTTTATTTTTTTGTCTTGGTATTGATCTTGGGGGCACCTAGCAGACCCTGTCCCTCCATCTCCAAAGGAATCTCCCTTACACGTTACACCAATCCATGGTCCAAAAGAAAGGTGGAAACAGTTATGAAAAGCTACGGTAAACACATGAGCCCAAAGTTATTTTCCCTTCCCAATATTTTCCGAAATTTGATTAGTTATTTACTACTGTAATAAATGTTATCAATAATACAAATATTAATTTTAACAAAACAGATTGAAGCAATCAAATTTTTTTTGAATTTTAGGAAATTTGCAAATTCCGATTCGATTCAGCAATCCAAAAAATGCCCACTCCATTTTTACCAAAGCAAACTTATGACCAGAAGGTCACCCTGACCCCACATGGCCGCAATTTCCCCATAATACCTGGAGAACATATCACATGGTATATCCAATCAGCACCTGAAAAAACCAGAACGGAATCAGCTTCCGAGTGTTAAACAGGATGGAGAGTAAAGGAGAAAGTACTAAAACACTGAATAAACTTACCGCTATGTGGATTACAGATGTAAACGGAGGTAGCTGCCACATATGTTAGGTCATTTTGACATTATAAAGGCGTGGGGTTTTTATATTTTTAGAACTTAAAAAGTTTTCCCCAAACTAAAAAATTTTACTTTTTTTGGTAACTAATGCTATTTACAAAATTTTTTTTTGTCCATCATCCATTAACATCCGGGGATTTCAAGAAGTGTGGGGGGCTAGGAAAATGTTTGGGTTTAAAAACCAAAGAGATCCAATTCTACAAAGTCTTGGCCACTTTCTACATCTGGGGGGGGGTGCATTTTTGGTAAGAACCCAAACCGTGTCAGCGCTGTGGGAAAAACCAGCTCTATTTGCTGACACCCAAAAGAAACATAAAAATTGGCAAACTCCTCTACATTTGGTAAATAACATATCTAATGCAAAAATAAAAACTTCCCCATATACACCAAACACACACACCTTTAAAAAACCCCAAAAAACATTTTGCAGGACTTCCCACTTCTTTTTTCACAGTAAAAATTCAGACAATTAATTGGTTTTTAAACCCTCCCCCCTTTTAAAGAATCGTCATAAAAGGGTTTTTACTCCCCCCTCAAACAGCATAAATTAGAGAGAGAACGTTTCCCCAAAATTTTCCCCTTACTGGGCGCATGGGTTTTTTTTTTTTAAAAGTAAAAAAAAAATTTTCTTCAGATCTACCAATCTCTAAAACTGAAAAACCCCTTTTTTGGGGAACTTGTGTTCACGGGCAAAGGGAAAAGCTCCTTCAGTGGAAAGGGGGTTGCCTACCTGGCAGCGGGAAACAATAGCCCCAAAAATATAACCCCCGCGGGAAAAACATGATATTATAAAACATATACAAAAACCCTTTAATGACACTTTTGGCCGGGGAACCGAGTCTTCCCCCACTTATCTCCCCTAAATTTTGTAGCAAAAACCTTGGACGTTTCCCTTTTTAAAGGGGAAAAATTTTAAAGAGAAAATTATGTTTTGATATACATACATCATCAAAGATTCATATTATAATCTGAAATTTTTAAACCAAAACCTGATTTCCGAAAAATTTTCCTTTTCCCCATTCACAAACTTTTTAAAATTTTTTTTCCCAAAAATTTACAAACAGTTCAAAAATCCAATGTATCAAAAAAGGGGGTTTAACACCTATTAGACTTTTTTTTAAAATTTAAAGGGGAATAATGAAATTTTTTAGATGCCCGGCGGCTCAAAAAAAGGGGTTTATTAGCATGTTTTGTCAATAGGTATTCCGGTGTCTAAATACTATTTTCAACCACCATCCCGGCCCCCTTTTTTCACACCCCGTTTTTTCCTTTTTTTTAAACTAATTTTCGATTTGACAACCCCCCCAAACCCCTTTTTTAAATTTTAGGGGGGGGGCCAAAGGGGTTTTTGGGGATGAAGTTTTTCCCGGGGGTTGTTAGTTTTTCTTTTCCGGCCGTCATTTGGGGGGTTTTTTCTCTAGAGAACACAGTTTTTTTCCCCCCAACACCCTTCGTGTATGGGAGTTTTTGACATTTTTAAAAAAAAAATTTACCAAAACATTGTTTGACTGACATCATCTAATTTAGACGGGGGTCAGTGGGGCTCTCGTCTGTTTTCCCCCCTCATCCCCACTGAAGTCAAGCCCCTTTTCTTTCCTATGTCAAAACACCAGAAACAAAAGATGATTTAAAAAAATTTTAAAAGCTTTAGGGGAAACCCCCAACAAAAATAACAAAAAGAAAATCCCGAAAAAACAAATTCAAAGATATATCTCACCCTCCCCCCTTTCCAAGGGGGGGCACTTTCACTTTGGGGGTCCGGGGAATCCCCCCAAACCGTGCCCCTCCCCTTTTGGGGGGTCACCACAGAAAGAGTACAGCAAGCTTAAGCTGACCGATCCGTGGGTTTTGGGGGCCTTTTCCTATTGTCCCCAAACCGGGGTTTCCAGATGTCTTTGAAAGGGTTTTTTAGGGGAAAGGGGGAGATCTTAACCAAAGGCCTTTTTTTTTAAAAGGGGATCCTGTAAACTTTTGGGGGCAAAAGATCCTTTTTATAGTTCACAACTGTCCTTCAGCCATCTTTTCCAAAGGGAAAGGGGAAGGGGGTGATCATCTCTCATTTTGAGTATTAAAACAAAATTTTCATAATTTTATCCTTTAAAATTTTTTTTGGGGATCAACCATGACGGGGACGGGGGAAAAAAAACATTTTAAAAAAAACCTCAATTTATTCAATGCCCTTTTTCCCCCTGCCCCAAGGGGGGGTTTTGCGACTAAAAAACTGCAACAAACATAAAATTTAAGAGTTAACATTTACCATATTTGGCAATGGCCTATTCTCTTGACCCCCCGAAAAAAAAATGTCTGCCTAACGAAAAAATGCTGTTGTCCACCTTTAAAAAGGTGCATTTTAAATTTAAACCCCCACAAAAAAACAATTCTCCGAACCGGGAAAAAACCCCTATTTTTTTTTCTCACAAATTCAAAATCCAAAAATTTTCCCACACAACTACTAACCCCCCCCAATTTTTTTTTGTCGCCGTCACTGGAAACCCCCACGGGGGGGTCGTTTGCTTGGATTAAAAAAAACCGGGGCAACCCCCTTTTTAAACCTAAACTGCTTTTTTTTTTTAAAAACCCCCCCAAAATGACATGTTTTTTTTATTTAAAAATTAAAATTGTTTTGTAAAAACTCTTCCATGATATATCAAAAAAAAAGTATTTTTCCCCCTCCTGATTCTAATTTTTCTCTTTATATCGGGGGAAACCCCAATTTTTTTTGGGGTAATACCCCCCTGATTAAAAATAATAAAGTTTTTTCCCGGGGGTGACTTTTCTTGGGGTCCAAAAAAATTTTTGAAAGGGGGGTTTTCCGGACTGGGCGAACAAGACATTACAAAACAGCATAAAAAAAAATACTAGGGGAGGATCCTTTGCCAAGGGCAAACACAAAAGAGGGTGATCATCCAATATTGTTTTCACGCTACGGGCAAAACTATATTATATCACGGGGCCCCTATAACCCTATTCTCTGTTTGGGGGATTAAAAATCATTGATGTAAAAAAACAGACGCAGCTTCCAGGGGAAAAAAAAAAAGTTACCGTCGGTTTTTTGATTTGAGATTTTTTGACAGTAAATATTATCCCCTAAAGGCCAAAACTATTTTATATTTTAAAAAAGATCTTAATCCCCAAATTTGGGATTTTTTTTTAAAAAAAAATATTTGGCAATTCTATATTATACAACCAAAAAGGAAAAAAAGGGGACATGCAAATTTTTCCCCCCTTTTTAAAAAATTTTTACCCCAAAAATTTACAATAAAGAAAAAAGCAAAAAAACCAAAGGGGCTTGGGGTTCCCCCTTTTAAATTTTTTCCCCTTTTTTCAAAACAATACGATTACTTGTAAAGCCAAAAATTTTTCCCCCTTTTTTGGGGTGAAATCCCCCCCTTGGGGTTATTTCGCATCTATACGGGGGGCCGGGGGGGGGGCTGTGGGGTCATACTCACCCCTCCCCCCTCTTCCACCCCCTCCTTCACCCCACCCCGGGGCCCCTTTCCCGCACGTCATATGTTTCCCCATTAAATCTGAATATCCCCAATTTTTTTTACTTTAATGACGGGGGCAGTGACCCTTAGGGGGAAAAGCTGCGAGACCGGGGAAAAAGGCTGCAGGGGAAAAGCCCGGGGGGGTTTATATCATAATTTTTTTTTCCCTTTCACCGCTGGCTGCTCCCTCGTCCACCCCCCCCCTTGGGGGAATGATCGCAAGGGGGCCCTGACCAGTTATGCCCCCGGGGCCCCCTCCTATCATTCACTGCCAAAACCCCAAAAGGGGCACGCGCACGGGGCCCCCTTTCCCCGGGCGGGGAAATATCTCAGTCCGGGGGACTACACGGAACCCCGGGGCCCCTTTTTCCCCCAAAGGGCCCGGGGGTCTCCCCTGCCGGGGCACCGCACCGGGGCCCCCCAAAGACGAGGGGATAGTCTTTTTTTTTGCGCAGCGGCAGCCCTAAACCGATACTGGGGGTTAAAACTGTCACAAATGGGGCAAATTGGCATAGGGGGGATAATCGGGGCATACATAATCGGGGAAAAGGGGGGAAATTGGGGGGAAATTTTGGGGAAACGGCAGCATTGGGGGGGTAATTGGGAGCAAGGGGGAAATTTGCATGGGGGAAAAAAAAAGCAGCTGGGGGATAATCGGACATAGGGGGAAAACTGTCCATATGAGGCAAATCTTTTCATTTTGGGGAAAATCTGCACATATTGGGGGGAATCGGGCACATAGGGGGAAAATTTGTCAGCTTGGGCAAAATCGTGAGAAAAGGGGAAAAAAAGGGGGGCATAGGGGGGTAATCTGGGAGCATAGGGGGGGTAATCGGGAAAAATTTAAAAGGGGAAATCCCTTGGGGGGTTTTTGGGGGAATTTTGGCAGCATTGGGGGAAATTTTGGGGCATTTCAAATCGGGGCATTTTGGGGCATAAATTCACAAGGGGGATAACGGGGGCTTTTGGGGGAAATCGTGGGCTTTGGGGGAAACGGGGGGGTTTTGGGGGGATAACGGGGAAACCCTATGGGATAATCCTTTACATAGGGGGGAATCTTGGGGGAAAAATTCAAAAACTGTGGGGCATATGGGGGATAATTCCCGTGCACATAAAAGGGGCAAAATTTTGTGGGACAAGGGGGAAATCTTTTAATATGGGGCCCAAAAATTTTGGATCATTTTTGGCATAATCTGTATCATTTTGGGGATAAAATTTGGGGGCATAAATTTTGGGGAAAAACGCACATATGACAAATTTTTCCCGCTAGGGGGATAATCGGGGGGATAGGGGATAATTTGGGGGTTTTTTGGGGGGAAATCTGGGGCATTGGGCATAATCTTCAGCATGGGGGAAAAATCAGGAAAATAGGGGGGATTTTCTTTTTTCCCCCCCGGGTTATACCGAGCAATAGGGTTTTTTTTTTTTTTGGGGAAAAATTTGGGGGGGGCTTAACAGGGTCGGCTTTTACTGATTATGGGGATATTAAAAAAAAAAACTATGAAAAAGAGTCTATACCCCAAACAATACATACCAACAAAAAAAAAATTTTTTTTACCTTTATTTATTATTTTTTAATTTTAAAAATTATTATGGCTTCAAGGGTGTGTCCAAATTTTTAAAGGGGGCTCTGAAATGACCTGTTAAAGGGGCCCCCATAATAGTTTAGTGGGATTTTTGGTTTTTTAGATGCACACAAAAGGGGGTGATAGAAAAGTTTTTCCAGAAAAAATGATTAAAGGGGGTTTTAAATTGCCAAATTTTTTTAAAAATTTTTTCTGATCCCCAAAATTTTTTGGGTTTTGGGGTTTCCACGACAATGTAAATTTTAAAAATTCTCCACCCCCCGGGGAAAAAAGATGTTCCCCTCATTGATCAAAAAAAGCCCTTTAAATTTTTTTTTGCTAAAAATTTCCCTTTACTTTTAAAAAATTTATTCACTTAAGGGGAAAAAACTATTTTCACGTCCCCCCTTAAAAAAAATTAAAAATGATGTATTAAAAAGAAAAAATTTTGTTGTTAAAGGGGGTTTGGGGGGCAGGAGTTAATGGTTCCACCCCCCGTAGGGGAAGGGGGAAAAAGAAGCGGAAAACATTTTTTCCGTTAGGGGGCAGTAGGGGCCCAAAAGGGGGAAAAAAAAAACCTAAGGGGGGGTGCATGCCAAATTTTTGTGTCCCTGGATCTTGCGGGAAACCCCCAAAATACCGGGGGGAATTGGAAAAAATACAGAGTGATTTTTCATAATGGGGGGTGGGGGAAAGGGACGCCAGCAGTACGGCCAAAATTTAAAACCCTAATGTGAGTGGCCAGAAAGGGGGGAAAAAAAAAGTCCTCTTTCTGTGAAAATTAGGGTTGGGGCCCCCCTGGGAAAAAAACTCCCCTAAGGGGGAAAAAAACATGGAACCCCGGGGGGGGTAAAAAATTTTTTTGAAAAAGGGGATCGAAAGGTTGGGGGAAATATAAGAATAGGAAAACAGAGAAACAATAAATAAGAGAAGAGAAAGGGAAAGAAAATTTTTTGAAAAACTTTTTCCCCTTTTTAAAGGGAAAATCTAGACGATTGCCCCCCGCTATCAAATTAATAAATTCCCCCCAAATTTAAAAATTTGGGATCTCCCTCTTGAAAGTCAAACATCTTCCTGGCCCCCAACATTGGGGTTTCTTTGCGGCCTCTAAAAACTCCCCCAGCACAAGTCCAACACCCCCCAAAAAATCTCCCCTTTTCTTAAATTTTGGGGGTAAAAAGGGGAAAAACCCCCCCCGGGGGCTCCCCACCCCCCAAAACATACCTCCCTAATAGCTAAGAAAAAATTAGAGGGAAAGGGGGAGGATTTTTTAAAAAAGGAATAATACTTTTTTCTTGCCTTTAAAAACCTTTTTTCAACAGCCCCCCCCGGGTTAAATTTTTTTTGGTGACCCTCTTTTTTTTTGGGGTTTTTTCCCCAAAGTCTAAAATTCTCCTTCTCTTACGGGCTTTGAACATTTTCTGCTTTAATTATTTAATGAGAACTGCAGCAGTCTTTATCCACCGCCTACCCAGGAGCAAAAGAATAAAAAGGGGGAAAGGGGTTCCCTTTAAAACTGAAAATGGGGGCACATTTTTATTTTAAAATTTTTTACTTTTTTGTACTAGGTTTTTTCGATGTTTTTGGGGTTCTAACTTTCCCCTTTTTTTTTATCCGCGATAATTATTTTAAAAACCCCAAAACATTGGGTTTTTGTGGGGCACCATCTGAATCATATCGCGCTGGACGATCCCTGAATGTGGGAAAAAGGGGGGGCCCCTTTTTCCCGGGGTCCAAACAAGCGCTGGGGGAAATCCCATTTACCCCAGCAGAAAAAGGGTATCCCAATAAAGGGAACGAGGGGAAAAAAAACGTCCATATTCTTTTTCCCAATAACTAGACTCATAGTGGATTCTGAAAGGGGGGTTTTTACAAAAAAAATTCGGGTTCTGCACTCTAGTGAACTTTTTTCCCCAAAAGAACCATTACACCTTTTTGCAAAATTTTTAACTTTTTCTTTTTTAAAAAATTTTAGCCAATTTCAAAAGAAAAGGGCCCAAATTTCCGCCATAGACGGGGGAACCCAAAAAAATACATCAGTGCCTTCTACTCAGTCAAAAAAATATATTGACGGGGGGGCAACATCCAATTTTTTTTTTATGTTTTTCATTTTTTGCATACTTTGGGTTTTCCTTTAAAAAAAAAATTTTAAAGTGTTTAACAACTAGAAACTGCCCCCGTTTTTAAACGGTAAACTTTTTTTAAAACCCCCCAAAAACCCCTTTAACTGAATCTAATTGAACATACGAGAAATCTGGGGCCATAACATGAGGGCAAAAACAAATCCAATTTATTTTTAGAAAAAGGGGGTGCCTTTTAGAAAATTTTTAAAAAGGGGAAACCAATGAAAAACAACAAATGCACGGGGGGGTCCAAAAATTTAAAACACAGGGACACCCCCAAATTGCTTTTTCCCGCCTAATTTACGGACATTTTTACTTTAATTTCTATGACCTACAAAAATCTCACAAAAAAAAATTTTTTCAATGGAAAATAAGCACCAAAACCCCCATACCATTCCCTCTGTTTTAAAAAAACTCTAAAGGCCCTTTTTAAAAAGGGGAATTTTTTTTTAAATTTTTATAATGAAAGGGCCAAAACCAGGAAAGGGTTAAATTAAAAAATTAAAAAAAAAGGGTTTTCCCCTTTTTTTAACCCCTTCACAGCAGTCTTCTTTGAGGTTTTTCTTACTTTACATCACATCGATCCTTTGGGTATATCACTGATAATTAGAAAAAACCCAAACCGGGGCACTCCCAGTGGTACCCCTCGGGAATAGGTGAGCAGAGTTTTTTTTTTTTTTATCTTTTTTTTAACCCCTTTTTTCCCCTTTTTCAAATTTTTTTTAAAAAACATTTTTTCCCAATTTTTAAAAAAATTGGGGTCAAAAACCCTTTTATTTTTTCCCAGAAAATTTTTTAAACCTGCCACTAAAGGTGACTAATTTTTTGGGGGGACTTTTGGGGGGTCTGTTTGAGAAAAAAATAGCTGGTAAGGGGGGCCCTGCATTTTTATCAACCCTACATTCTGACCACCCAAAATACCCAAAAAAAGGAAACTTCAATTTCTTGGGTCATAAAATTTTCATAAAACACAATGAATTGCGATTGTTTTCCCTCCTGAACAATTCTTGTACATACATTTTTATCTACAAAATTTAAAACTCCATTTTTTTTCCTCTCCCCTCCTTTTTTAAAAGGGATAACAGGAAAAAAAAGACTTTTTTTTATCTATGTTAAACCCTTTTTAAAAAAATTTTCACTAACACCTTCCCGCAATTTTTTCCCCCTCATTCATTTTCAAATTTCCCCGAAATGCATTCTTAGCTTCATCTTTTTTTTCTTGGGGGGTGTGCCCCCGGGAAAATACTGTAGGGGGATATGGGGTTTTCATATGGGGGAGCTTCTTCAATTAAACCCAATGTATCAAAAATTTTTACCTGCTTTTTTAAAACCTCTTCAATGCTTTCCCCTTTTCTTTTGCCTTTTCCTCCAGTAAACCCCGATGAATATTCCAAAACCCGGGGTACGGGGAAAAAGTGATTATTTTAAATTTAAAAAGTTTTTTCCCCACGTAATCTTTTATTCAGGGACCCCGGACACCCCCAGCATCATTTGACGCAAGGGATCCCCCTGCCCTGAACGAACGATTACCGGGGGAAAAAATTTTAATGGGCCCCAGCAAACACTTCCTCTACTGTCCCCCGGGAAAGGGGGCTATTCATTGGGGGGGGTTTCTGCAAGTTTAAGCTTACCCCGGGGCCACCATAAACATTTTAAAAACCCTTTTTGGAAATTAAAACTGGACCGACTAGCGCCAAAGGGGAAAAAATTTTTTTATTATTTTTATTACAAAACAAGAATCAAAAAATACCATACAAAAAAAGATTAAAAAAATTTTTATTTTTTTTAAAAAGTTTTTAAAATTTAATTTTCTGTTTTTTTTTATTTCATAAAAGGGGTTAAAAATTTTATTGTCTAATTGACAACTCTAAATTTAAAATTAACCTGCGGGGGCCCCTTCCCAAAGAAAGGGGGCCCTTTAAACCCCCTTATAACCCTTTTACCCCCCCTACGGGGGAAGGGGGAATAGGGGGGTAAGTCCCCAGAAAGGCTATCTAATTATAGTTTTTCCTTTCTGGGGGGGGGGGAATGTTAGGCCGGGGGGGCCAAAATAATCCCCCCCCCAAAGGGATTATTAACGCCCCCCCCCCGCGGGGCTTTGCCTGTTGGTAAAAATCCCGGGGAGCCCACGCATTTTTTTAACAAATTTTAACGTTTAATTAACCCCTCCCAAATTTTTTTTTGACACATACACCCCATGTAATTGTTAGTGAAACCAAAATCAAACTACATAAAATTTACATTTTTAGCTTTTTGTAAACCTGTGTCATTTCTTGGGGTCAAAATTTTTCACAAAAGCCGGAAAAAAATTGGGGGTTTTATTTATTTTTTAAAAAAGTGTATAAATTTTTTAAATAAAATTTTTTATATATATAAATTAAAATAATATTATAATTTAAAAAAGGGGGTTCAAAATTTACATGTGGTATAATATTTAAAATAAAATTTTTTCGATTTTTTAAAAGAAATTTTTTTCTGTTTTAAATTAAGTTTCAGTGTGATATTTACGTATAGCCGGGTTCCCCGGGCTTTTTTAAAAAGGACACCGGCGTATTTCCGAAAGTCACATGTGTCCGTGTGAATCCTTTTTAAAAATCGCCCCCAAGACTTGCTTTGGGCCCACTCCCCCCGATAATCGGTGACAATCCAGCATCTGCGTGCCGGGGGCCCGGGGGAAAAACGGCCAAGAAAAAATCGTGGGGGGAGCTCCCTCCATAGAAAAATTGGGGTCCGAAACAATCGATATTTCGTCGCTTTGCAGTCGCCCTTTTTTTGTCGCCAGTTTTCCCCGGGCCTTACCAAAGGGAAAAGTGCCCCTTTTTCAAATATTTGCTTTTTTCGCGTTTTTTCCACGATTTTCCGCGTAAAAACCAAAAAAAATGCAAGTTTAAGAAATCCTATACTTTTTTTGATTCAGCATTTTTTGCCACATTTTGCTTTTTTTCCGAAAAAAAAACGTTTTGCGGAAAAAATAGCACCTGTTTTTTTAAAATTTGGGGAAATTAAAGGGGGGTTAATGTGCATGGCCCGGGGGGTGGGGAGGAAAACTTTTGGTCCCCTTTCCCGGAAAAAACAAAATTTTAAAAAAAAAAATTAAATTTCCCCCCCCCTTTTCCGGGGGGCCCCCTCGCAGCCTTCCCCCTTCACACCTCCCCCCCCCCAGGCCCTTTTGGGAAAAAAAAACCCGTGGCAGGGGTCCGCGGATGCTCTCATCGGGGGGATTTGTAAAAAAAGGACTGGGGGGAACGGCTTTTCCCGGGGAGCGTCGAAAAAGGGGCGGAAAGGGGGGGCCCCCGGGGAAGTGAAATATCTTTTTTTATTATTTTTTTTATTATTTTTACATTAAAACTTTTTACTATAAAGGGGCTAGGCACATCAATAGAAAAATTTTTGGCCCAAAAAACCCGAGTCAAACACTATGGAACCGTGTGACCAACCTTAAAAAAAGGAATCGACAGCACTCTCAGGAAAAGGGGCCACGTACCGGGGCCAAAGGGGAAACCCCTTTTGGGAAAAAAGGGAAACCAAACAGGAAAAACACCTCCCTCCAGGGGGGTTGAAAAAAAGTTTTTTCAGGCCACACAAAAAAACAACGTTTGACCCCCGCGTCTTTTCAAGTTTTGGGCCAAAACCCCCCAATCATTTTTTCCAAGCGATGCAAAGATCGCTAGAAAAAGCTACATTTTTCAAGCTTTACGCTTTTTAAAAAAGCTAGTTTTGGGGGAAAAACGCATACAAAAAAAATTTCTATTTTTCCCCCGGAAATGCGGGATTTCCGCGGAAATTTCCCCCGGGAAATTTTCCCCCAAATGGAACTTAGCCAAAAGTAAAGGGGGAGGGCAAAAGGTATCCCCAAAAACCCGGAGCCCCAAAAAATTTTAACTTTTTTTCAAAAACAAATTAATGGGGGTTTTTTTTCTGTTCCAAATTTTTTTTATTTTTTTGTTTAATTTAAAAGATAAATAGAATTTTTATCTTGTGCTGTCCGTTTTTACTAAAACAGAGGGACCTATTGATTTATATGGGGGGGCTATACTTTTTTGTTCAATTTTTTAAGGAAAAAAAAAATGCAGGGTTTTTCTAAAATTTGTTAAAACTCAGGATAGGGAGTAAGCAATACCCATAAAAAAAGGATTTTTTTGCTTACCGTAAAAAACGTTTCTCACCTTCATTTGGGGGGGGCAGAAAAACCCCCGGGGGGATTCGCTGCCACAAAAGGGTTTTTACATGCATTGCAAAAAAGGTTGCTCCCTCCGCATGTACACCCCCCGACAAACTAGGAAAAATTTTTAAAGGGGGAAAAAATAAAAGCAATCTTAAGAGACATAAAAAACCCCCGAAAAAACACAAACTGAACTGTAACAAAAAATTTTAAAAACAAAGCTGTTCGACTTGGAGGTGCTGTGTCCCCCAATTTAAGGGTCCCCCCAAAAAATTTTACGGGAACAACCAAAAACCGTTTTTTCTATCGCCTTTAAAGGGGGGGGGAGAAACCAAAGGGGTCCAAAAAAAAACCCCCAAGGGGGGGAACCCAAAATAAATTTTTGCCCCGGCAAGAACAACTCCGTAACCCCGGGACTTACAATTAAGCCCGATCCG
>JARQOD010008681.1:0-34636 GCA_033576555.1 Oophaga sylvatica
CTGTAGCGTGGCGAATGGGTCATAAATTATCTCACTTACGGCACCTTAATGGAAATACCTTAAGCATATAATAATTGAGAACTGTCAAATTAACTACTATCAATTATTAATCCAATGTATGATAGAAAAATCAAACACATCCCATTTAATAAAAAAGAATTTAAATGAAAATAATCACACAGTTTTTTTACCCTATTTTATTGTCCTATAAAACCATTCCTGTAATAAAAAATAAATAAAAATCTAAATTATACTTACCAACGCATGCGACCGTCCGTCCCCACGCTGTAATCCATCAGAAAGGGTTAAAGGTAGCCAGTTACAGAGATAATACTTTCTCGCAGGCTTGCAAAACTGACATATAATGGATCCAAAAGAATAGTATTTCAATCACAAAAAAAAGAATAGATATATACACATAGAACACATATATATATATATATTCATGTCATTGTGACATGTATATATACATATATTTATAGTTCCTAGACTTCTACATACTGTTATAGCCGCTAATTCAATTGCCGGCTTCTGTGAAATCACAGAAGCCGACATGAAATGATACATTGTTTCCACACAGTTAACCATGTCATTTCCTGTATTTTGATATTGTTTAGAACTTACATTACATGAGTGTATTTGTGCAAAATTTCAGACATGTAGGGGTTAATTAAAGGTGTAAATTCGTTGAAAAAAAAAGCGTGGGCTCCCGCTGTATTTTCTCCACCAGACAGACCAAGCTAGCGAGTGGGGGCAGATAATAATAGCCTAGGGAGGGTACATTTTATTGGTGCCCCCCCTGGCTACTAACATCTGCCCCCAGACACCCCAGAAAGGACAAATCTATAATTAGATTCGCCCTTTCTGGCACTTTGCCCGTCTATTCCCATTGCCCTGTAGCGGTGGCGAATGGGTTAATAATCTTACCTTAATGTCACCTTAGTATTGAAAGGTGACCTTAAGGCAGGTTAATAATTGAGAGCTGTCAATTAGACAACTATCAATTATTAATCCTATTGTATGAAAGAAAAATAAAACACACACAGTTTATAAAAAAGAATTTTAATGAAATAATCACACAGTTTTTGACCATATTTTATTTTCCTGCTAAAACCATTTCCTGTAATAAAAATAAAATAAAAAAGCAAAATCATACTTACCAATCCGATGTACAGTCAGGTCCCACGCTGTAATCCATCAGAAAGGGTTAACAGGTTACAGTTAGCAGGGAGATAATTCTGTCTACTAGCTGTAAACCCCCTGAATGAATAAGTTCCTCTACCACAGAAAGTAGAGGAAGTGAATCATGAATGGAGCTTAATTGATTTATTGGCAATTTAACTTAAGTGACCTGACCTAAAGGGAAAGTGGACACAATCAATTAAGCTTCATTCATTAAACACATCCTCTCCTGTCGCCAGGAGAGGAACTTATTCATTCAGGAGCTTTGAGCTGAGCATGCAGGATTACTTGCACTGCTTGGCTCAAAGCTAGTTAACCCTTTGTGAAGGATTACAGTGTGGGACTTGACAGATCGGCGGAATAGGTAAGAATAATGTTGTTTTATTTTTTTTTCTTTATTTTAGGAGATCAATGGCTTCGCACGGATTAAGTGTAAAATAAAAGTTGTTTAAAAAAATGTGTTTTTATTTCATTAAAAGTAATTTTTATTAATGTGTCTGTGTTTTTTTAATTTACTTCAATAGGATTAATAATTGATAGTTGTCTAATTGACAGTTCTCAATTATTAACCTGCTGTCATGTGTGCATCGCCACGAAGATCGTCGCGGTTGCACATTCTGACTTCTCACAGCTGAGTTGCTGTTTCTTTGTGTTTGGCAGTTAGGGAGTTAATTCTGTCTGTGCTCAGTTCTGGGACTGGGTGCAGTTTCTCCCGGCTGCAATTAATTATTTGTTGATTGGTTTCCTTTAAATCTCTGGTTGTCTGTGTTGGGAGTTGCCAGTGAAATTCTTCATGCAGACCACAGATAGGATTGTATCTGTATAGACTTAAGTTAAAGAGCTCCTTAGTTGTTTTAAGCTCACCTTGCTTAGAGTTTAATATCCCAGATCATTTATGTTCCTTCTGTGTTTGAGTGTGTATGCAAGTCTGTGTTTTCTCCAGTCTGTCTTATATGTCTAATCTGTGTATTTAGCAGAGATCAGCCCATATCCCTTTGGTGGTAATCAGAATCCTTCTTAGGACTGATTACAGGGTTCAGGGACTGATAGGAGACAGGGTTAGGCTGGAGACTTGGACCTCTGAACCATTATCAGTACCTCCAAGGTGAGGGATTAGTTAGGACCCCAGTTTAGGGTCAGGTTAGACCCCCGGTCCTCCTCTTTCCTGTGACAGTGTATCAAGTCCTCAAGATTAACCCTGAGTTCAACGGATATCGTGTCAGGTAAATCTATTCTATATTTACATGCTGATGTTGCTAATCTATATGTTGTATAGAGTGTTGTTCTTTTAAGAATAGTTTACTGACATCGTACACATATCATAAGACCGCGTGACACCTGCCTTAAGGTCACCTTTCAATACTAAGGTGACATTAAGGTAAGATTATTAACCCATTCGCCACCGCTACAGGGCAATGGGAATAGACGGGCAAAGTGCCAGAAAGGGCGAATCTAATTATAGATTTGCCCTTTCTGGGGTGTCTGGGGGCAGATGTTAGTAGCCAGGGGGGGCACCAAAAAAATGTACCCTCCCTAGGCTATTATTATCTGCCCCCACTCGCTTGCTTTGTCTGTCTGGTGGAGAAAATACAGCGGGAGCCCACGCATTTTTTTTCAACGAATTTACACCTTTAATTAACCCCTACATGTCTGAAATTTTGCACAAATACACTCATGTAATTGTAAGTTCTAAACAAATATCAAAATACAGGAAATGACATGGTTAACTGTGTGGAAACAATGTATCATTTCATGTCGGCTTCTGTGATTTCACAGAAGCCGGCAATTGAATTTGCGGCTATTACAGTATGTAGAAGTCTAGGAAATATAAATATATGTATATATATACATGTCACAATTACATATATATATATATATATATGTATTCTATGTGTGTATACCTATTCTTTCTAGTCTTTATTAAAGTTGTCAGTGTGATTTTACAGTATAGCCGGGGATGAATTGCCGGCTTTTCTAAAGGACACCGATGCGATTTCATCGCAAGTCACACAGTGTGGTCCGTTTGTAATCCGATTTTTCATCGCTCCCATAGACTTGCATTGGCGATTGTCGACCCACAATCGGTGACAATCGCAGCATGCTGCGATTGTACACGGATGTTTAAAACGGACCACAAAATAACGGATACTGGGAGCTGCTCCATAGATTAACATAGGGCAGACTGCAATACGATTTTTCATCGCATTGCAGTCGTCCGATTCTGTCGCCAGTGTGACGCCGGCCTTACTCTGACTCCTGTCCGTCACCACATCCTGCATGCCTGCGATTCTACCATAATATGGTATAAGGTACACCAATGGACAGATACGTCACAGCTGCAGGGCATTATGGGAAAGCCAGCACAAGATAAAATTTGCCAGCTAAATCTCCGCTTTTTTTTCCAGTGTTTATGTATTTTATGTTCATATTTCTTTTCATATTTCATAATAAATAATCATAAACAAAAGACACCTGTAAAAAGCGCAATTTAAAGTTTATGTTTGAAATCATGCAATAAAGAGGTTAAAATGGGTATTAAACTTTTTTATGAAAAACAGAAGTGAATGTTGTAAAATACTTGTTTCAAATTGTTTGTTTCTAGTTTTGTAGAGCCATTACTTCAAAGGTAAGATAATAAATCTGTTCCTGCTGTCTGGAGCTTTGACCTAGCAAGAAAAGAACTTGAAGCTCTCATCAAAATCAGTGGAACATCTGATATGTGGATACATTGCATTTTATCATTAGGCACATAGATCTGACCTCTAGCCTAAAAATACAGCACTTGTTCAATTAAATTGAAATGCTGTTTTTTTTTTTCTTAACTCCATTTCTTTTCAGAACTATGTATTTAATTGTCAGAAGTACTAAGATCACGCAAAAATAACAATAAATTCATTATTTCCTTGCTTTTTATATTGCTGACTGAAAACTTAATAGGCAACAAAAATATATTAGTTGAAATGCTGCTACAATACTTTTTTTCTCAATTGAACAAAGAAATATAATGGAATTGAATATCCCATGTGCAAACAATAAAACATGTAGAGGAGAATCTCGGAAGGTCTGCGGGGGAAATTGCTTAGGATTGCACATATAACTTGTAAATAGATGTACATGGATTTCTGAGTCTGTTCAATCTTGTTCAATTCTTTTCTTTCTGAAATAAGATTTGAAATGTCAGTAAATCAAACAGCAGGCATAATAGCCAGGTGAAAAGTAGAGTTAGATGTTTAACACCTTAGAGTTCTGGTTTTTTTTTTTGCTTTTGCACTGCCATTTTTCACCCTTTTCTTACCAAAGCTAAACATAGTAACATAGTAACATAGTTATTAAGGTTGAAGGAAGACTTTAAGTCCATCTAGTTCAACCCATATCCTATCCTAACCTGCCCTAACATGTTGGTCCAGAGGAAGGCAAAAAAAACCCAAGTGGCAAACAGTAAGCTTCACATTGGGGAAAAAAATTCCTTCCCGACTCCAAATACGGCAATCAGACTAGCTCCCTGGATCAAAGCAGTATCTAGGAAACTAGTGAATATAGCCTGTAATATTATACTTTTCAAGAAAGGCATCCAGTCCCTTCTTAAATTTTAGTAAGGAATCACTCATTACAACATTAGACGGCAGAGAGTTCCATAGTCTCACTGCTCTTACAGTAAAGAATCTGCGTCTGTGATTATGACTAAACCTTCTTTCCTCCAGACATAGAGGATGCCCCCTTGTCCAGTCACAGGTCTAAGAGTAAAAAGATCATTAGAAAGGTCTTTGTACTGTCCCCTCATATATTTATACATTGTAATAAGATCACCCCAAAGCCTTCGTTTTTCCAAACTAAATAACCCCAAGTGTAATAACCTGTCCTGGTATTGCAGACCCCCAGTTCTCTAATAACTTTGGTCGCTCTTCTCTGCACCCGCTCCAGTTCAGCTATGTCTTTCTTATACACCGGAGACCAGAACTGTACACAGTATTCTAAGTGTGATCGCACTAGTGACTTGTATAGAGGTAAAATTATGTTCTCCTCATGAGCATCTATGCCTCTTTTAATGCATCCCATTATTTTATTTGCCTTTGCAGCAGCTGCCTGACACTAGCCACTAAATGTGAGTTTGTCATCCACCCATACACCCAAGTCTTTTTCAGTGACAGTTTTGCCCAGTGTTTTACAATTAAGCACATAATTATACATCTTGTTTGTTCTACCCAAGTGCATGACCTTACATTTATCCCCATTAAAGCTCATTTGCCATTTATCAGCCCAAGCTTCTAGTTTACATAAATCCTCCTGTGACATAAAATTGTCCTCCTCTGTATTTATTACCCTGCAGAGTTTAGTGTCATCTGCAAATATTGAAATACTACTTTGTATGCCCCCTAAGTTTACTCGGCAAGCACCGAGCATTTCCAGGATTACTCGGCGGGAACTCGGGTCTCCACCCAGCTTTTTTGTCAGATTTTACAGACCCAATCATGATGCAGGGATTTTCTGCCAGGCAATGAAACGTCGCAGCCATCTTTGTTGTGGTCATGTAGTGATTGGCTGGCCGCATAGCATCATCAGGGTTATAAGAGACCGGACGTCGACCTGCTCTGCGCATTCAGCTCTGGATTTAGATAGTGTGGGGAGAGCTGCTGCCGAGATAGGGTCAGAATTGGGGATTTATTAGTAAGTGTGGGGTCTACCATCCTAAACTACTCAAACCCAGATAAACCAACAGTCCTTCTAAGGACGGCGTCACACTGGCGACAGAATCGGACGACTGCAATACGATGAAAAATCGTATTGCAGTCTGCCCTATGTTAATCTATGGAGCAGCTCCCAGTATCAGATTTTTTGTGGTCCGTTTTAAACGTCCGTGTGCAATTGCAGCATGCCGCGATTGTCACCGATTGTGGGTCGACTATCGTCAATGCAAGTCTATGGGAGCGATGAAAAATCTGATTACAAACGGACCGCATGTGTGACTTGCGATTAAATCGCATCGGTGTCCTTTAGAAAAGCCGGCTATACTGTAAAATCACACTGACAGCTTTAATAAAGAATAGAAAGAATAGATATACACACATAGAATACATATATATATATACGTCATTGTGACATGTATATATATATATATATTTATAGTTCCTAGACTTCTACATACTGTAATAGCCGCTAATTCAATTGCCGGCTTTTGTGAAATCACAGAAGCCGACATGAAATGATACATTGTTTCCACACAGTTAACCATGTCATTTCCTGTATTTTGATATTTGTTTAGAACTTACAATTACATGAGTGTATTTGTGCAAAATTTCAGACATGTAGGGGTTAATTAAAGGTGTAAATTTGTTGAAAAAAAATGCGTGGGCTCCCGCTGTATTTTCTCCACCAGACAGACAAAGCAAGCGAGTGGGGGCAGATAATAACAGCCTAGGGAGGGTACATTTTTTGTGCGCCCCCTGGCTGCTTACATCTGCCCCCAGACACCCCAGAAAGGGCAAATCTATAATTAGATTCGCCCTTTCTGGCACTTTGCCCGTCTATTCCCATTGCCCTGTAGCGGTGGCGAATGGGTTAATAATGTCACCTTAATGTCACCTTAGTATTGAAAGGTGACCTTAAAGCAGGTTAATAATTGAGAGCTGTCAATTAGACAACTATCAATTATTAATCCTATGAAGTAAATAAAAAAACACACACACTTTAAGAATAAATAATTTTAATGAAATAAAAACACATATTTTTGACCATCTTTTATTTCACTCTTAATCCGTGCGAAGCCCTTGTTCTTCTAAAATATATATAAAATAATAAAACAACATTATTCTTACCTATCTGGCGATCTGTCACGTCCCACGATGTAATCCTTCACAAAGGGTTAACTAGCAATCAGATAAGCAGAGCAAGTAATCCTGCGTGCTCATCTGATAGCTCCTGAATGAATGAGCTTATCTCCTGCCGACAGGAGAGGATGTGATTAATGAATGAAGCTTAATTGATTGTATCCCACTTTCACCTTAGGTCAGGTCACTAAAGTGAAAGTGCCAATAAATCAATTAAGCTCCATTCATTAATCTCTTCCTCTCCTTTCGCTGGGAGAGTAACTTATTCATTCAGGGGAATACAGGTCTGAGACAGCATTATTAGCTCTCTGCGACCTGTAACCTGTTAACCCTTTCTGATGGATTACACCGTGGGACCTGACTGTACATCGGATTGGTAAGAATAATTTTGCTTTTTTATTTTATTTTTATTACAGGAAATGGTTTTAGCAGGAAAATAAAATATGGTCAAAAACTGTGTGATTATTTCATTAAACATCTTTTTTAATAAACTGTGTGTTTGATTTTTCTATCATACAATAGGATTAATAATTGATAGTTGTCTAATTGACAGCTCTCAATTATTAACCTGCCTTAAGGTCACCTTTCAATACTAAGGTGACATTAAGGTGACATTATTAACCCATTCGCCACCGCTACAGGGCAATGGGAATAGACGGGCAAAGTGCCAGAAAGGGCGAATCTAATTATAGATTTGCCCTTTCTGGGGTGTCTGGGGGCAGATGTTAGTAGCCAGGGGGGGGCACAAAAAAATGTACCCTCCCTAGGCTATTATTATCTGCCCCCACTCGCTTGCTTTGTCTGTCTGGTGGAGAAAATACAGCGGGAGCCCACGCATTTTTTTTCAACGAATTTACACCTTTAATTAACCCCTACATGTCTGAAATTTTGCACAAATACACTCATGTAATTGTAAGTTCTAAACAAATATCAAAATACAGGAAATGACATGGTTAACTGTGTGGAAACAATGTATCATTTCATGTCGGCTTCTGTGATTTCACAAAAGCCGGCAATTGAATTAGCGGCTATTACAGTATGTAGAAGTGTAAGAACTATAAATATATATATATATATATATATATACATGTCACAATGACATGTATATATATATATATATATATATGTGTTCTATGTGTATATATCTATTCTTTCTTTTGTGATTGAAATACTATACTTTTGGATCCATTATATGTCAGTTTTGCAAGCCTGCGAGAAATTCTCGCAAGTCGGATGAAAATCAGATGTTACAAGGTACACACACATGCGACTAAATCGCATCTTTGAAGGAAAATCGGATGCCAGAAGGATGTGTGATGTTTGTATTTTGATCCGACAATCGACCGACTAAAACGGACCGATTTTTTGTAGTTGTGTGTGACGCCGGCCTTAGGACTAATTCTGGAGTATATAGCTTCCACTGTTAGGTAGGCAGGGTAGTGTACATCGCTCTATACACATCAGTGCAGGGCCTCCAGGCACTGTATGTGTGTATACAGATCATTGCATACATCAAGAGGGTCCATTCCCTTTCTGTGTTCTGGTGCTGCTGCTACCTGAAGGATATATTGGCCGTATATACCTAGCCCCTGGTTTAATTGGCTTTGAAAATTTTTTTGGCCAGGGCTAATAGAGATTTTTTATCCAGAGCACTTTTTTTTCCTACATTTGCTTTTTGACAGTGCACAATACAGCCAGATGCTTTTCCTAGCACAGAGTGAAAATCCAGCAATTTTAAAGGGGTCCCAAACATCCCTTTTGAGTGCGCAGAGAAATATTTTATTTTTATGTGGTACTGTTGAATAGTTTTTTTTTCAGTGTCTTACACAATTTCTTGACACTATTTTGCTGAATCCCCCAAAAAACACATACAGGCCACATATTTTACAGTGTGGTATATCTGTGACACGCCTCATCCATCCGTTTGCTAAAAATTTTGGTCTTTTTAGCCATAAATTCAATTTTTTTTGCTGTCTTGCACTGTACTTATATACAGCACTATTTAGCCAAAAAATAAAAAAAATACAGGCCACACATTTTACGGTGTGGTATCTCCGTGCCAGCTCATATCTGTGCGTGCTCAAAGTTTGGCCAGTTTACGGTAGTTTTCTTTTTTTTCCTTGGTGTCACTGTACTTATATACAGCAGTGTTTTGCAAAAAAGAAATACAGGCCACACATTTTTCGTAGTGGTATCTCCGTGCCAGCTCATATATCTGTGCGTGCTCAAAGTTTGGCCTGTTTTCGGCGGTTTTCTTTTTTGTCCTGGGTATTACAGTACTTATATACAGCACTATGTTGCATTATTTTAAAAAACAGGCCACATTTTACAGTGGGCTCTATCTCTGACACGCCTCATACAAATGTGTTCCAAAAATTGAGGCATTTTATGCCTAATTTCACTTTTTTGGCAGTCTGTCACTCTCGTTATATCCAGCACTCTTTTGCATCCACCTAAAAAAAAACAAAAACATATTTTACAGTGTGGTATATCTGTGACACGCCTCATACGTCCGTGTGATAAAAATTTATGGATTTTAAGCTGGTACTCCAGTGTTTTCCTCTCTGTTACACAAGTTATATACAGCACTATGTTACATTATTTTAAAAAACAGGCCACATTTTACAGTGGGGTCTATCTCTTACACTTCTCATTCATCCGTGTGCCAAAAATTGAGGCATTTTAGTTCTAAAATCCCTTTTTTTTGCAGTTTGTCACTCTTGTTATATCCAGCACTCTTTTTTATAGTAAAAAAAAAATTTACAGTGGGGTATGTCGGTAAAAAGATTTCTGCTTCAAGTTGTTATGGCAGGTTCATGACTGTGTTAAATGCTCCAACTACTACCACCTTCATCATCTTCATCCTAGAGGCAGTCACTGCGCAGACAGAAAGTCAGAGTAGCAGGGTGTGAATGCTTAGGCGGTGTTGTACTCTGTATTGCACTCTGTCTCTGTATTACGAAGACTAGATCTTCTTGATGAAATCATGCCTGGATGAGCCATAGCAAGATAACGTTGAAGATCACGGGGACAGGACTCGCAACAACTGAAGCCTGGTGTTCCTGGGCAGGATTTTGACAAGCCCTCACCTACTAATACTGAACTGGTTGGACGATGACTAGTGTTGAGCATTCCGATACTGCAAATATCGGGTATTGGCCGATATTTGCTGTATCGGAATTCCGATTCTGAGTTCCGATATTTTTGTCATATCGGATACCGGAATCTGAGATTTCTGAGAAAGTCTATGGGAGTTCCTGTGTCACAGAACGAAGTACGTGACACAGGAACTTCCCGAAACTGTCACTGTCAGTGACGGTCGGGTCTGTCAGGTGTCAGGACTCAGCAGAGTCCGCACTTACCTGGCAGAAGATCCCCTTCCCCGGTGGTCACGTCCTCCTGGATGGCCGCCATTACCCTGTCCCTGGCGGTCACGTGCAGAATCTCGCGATAACTGCAGTGACTGCCGGGTACTGGGTAATCTCGGCCAGCTGTACTCTCGCGACAGCTGGCCGTAAACCAGTCCGGATGACGTCACTGCCGGGGACGCAGCACTGGTAAGCAGCTCTGCTCTATGTGGATGTCAGGCTCAGCCTGTCATCCAGATGTAGCAGAGCTGGACTTGGCGTGGGACACTCGTGATTTTGGACTGCGTCGGACAGGGAGTATTTGTGTTGGTTTATTATTTTTGTTTTTTTACAGGAGAACGATGGCGTCGCAGGAATGATAGTGAAATAAAATTAATGAAAACTGTGGTATTTTATTTTATTAAAAGACTTTTTTCTTGCTGTGTTTTTTTTTTAAATTTACAAAGTATGATTAATAATGGATCGGTGTCTTATTGACGCCTCTCCATTATTAACCGGGCTTATTGTCACCGATCAATCAAAGGTGACATTAACCCATTATTACCCCACTTGCCACCGCTACAGGGCAAGTGGGAAGAGCCGGGTAAAGTGCCACAATTGGGCCATCTTTGGATGCGCCATTTGTGGGGCTGCTGCAGCCTGGTATTTTTAGGCTGTTGAGGGCCAAAATTCATGGGCCTTGACAGTCTTTTAATACCAGGCCGCAGCAGTCTGCATTTTACTTGGCTGGTTAACAAAAATAGGGGGACCCCCACGCCATTTTTTTTTTTGAGGTCATCCCCTATTTTTGTTAACCAGCCAAGCTAAGCAGACTGCTGTGGCCTGGTATTATCAGGCTTGCAAGGTCCATGGATATTGGCTCCTTAACAGCCTGAAAAACCAGGCCTCAGTAATCTGCTTTATCAGGCTGGTTAACAAAAAAAGGGGGGACCCCACGCCATTTTTTTAAGAGGGGATCCCCTATTTTTGTTAATCAGTTCACTTCAGGTCAGCCAGAGTTCCCTCTGACGTCACTGATGCAGTGCGGTGTCCCTTGCTGACCTGAAGTGAAAGTGGGAAGCAATCAATTATGCTAACCACTTCCTCTCCTGTCAGCCAGGAGAGGAGATGATTCAGTCAGGGGTTTACTGTGAGACTGTCAGCATTAGCTGCAGTCTCTGCAGTAAACAATAACCCTTCCAGAAGGATTACATCGGTGGACCTGACTGAACATCGGATAGGTAAGAATAATGTTGCTTTATTATTTTATTTTTATTACAGGTGAACAAGGGCTTCGCAAGGAATGGCAGTAAAATAAAATCTTGTCAAAAACTGTGTGTTTATTTCATTAAAATGATTTTTAATTAAAGTGTGTGTGTTTTATTTTTATTTCATACAATAGGATTAATAATTGATAGTTGTCTAATTGACAGCTCTCAATTATTAACCTGTCTTAAACTCACCTTTCAATAGCAAGGTGGCTTTAACCCCTTATTAACCCATTCGCCACCGCTACAGGGCAATGGGAATAGACGGGCAAAGTGCCAGAAAGGGCGAATCTAATTATAGATTTGCCTTTTCTGGGGTGTCTGGGGGCAGATGTTAGTTGCCAGGGGGGGCCAAAAATAATGGTCGCTCTCTGGGCTATTATTATCTGCCCCCACTCGCTGGCTTTGTCTGTCTGGTTGAGAAAATAGGGCCGGAGCCCACGCATTATTTTTCAACAATTTTACACCTCATATATATATATATATATATATTATACATGTCATTGAATTTGTGACACATATATACATATATTTATATTTATAGTTCATACACTTCTACATAGTATAATAGCCGCTAATTCAATTGCCGGCTTTTGTGAAAATACAGAAGCCGACATGAAATGACACATGGTTTACATAGAGTTAACCATGTCATTTTATGTTGTTTGATCTATTGTTTTCACTAACAATTACATGAGTGTATGTGTGCAAAATTTGACACATGTAGGGGTTAATTAAAGGTGTAAATTCGTAGCAAAAAATGCGTTTTTTTTTTACAACGAATTTACACCTCTAATTAACCCCTACATGTGTGAAATTTTGCACACATACACTCATGTAATTGTTTGTGAAAACCAGATATCAAACTACATGAAAAGACATGGTTAACTCTATGTAAACCATGTGTCATTTCATGTCGGGTGCTTCTGTATTTTCACAAAAGCCGGCATTACCCGGCAATTGAATCAGAGGCTATTTTACTATGTAGAAGTGTATGAACTATAAATATATGTATATATATATATATATATATATGTCACAATGACATGTATATATATATATGTATTCTATGTGTGTATATTTAGTGTTTACAAGGAAAGAAAGGGTTTTTTTAGTTCCGATATTTCTGTCCCATTGACTTGCATTGTGTTTCCGATATCGGATCGGCGAACCCCGATACTTTTTGAGTATCGGGCCGATGCAATCCGATCCGATATTTTAGGATATCGGGCAGTATCGCTCAACACTAGGAATGATATGAGCCACAAAGTCCTTCAAATTGAAACTGTTCTGGATGCACTGTATAATTTTCTCTAGAAAATTGGAAGTACATGCCTTCTATGTTGCTTGCATTAAAGAACTGATTTGCCAGATATGTAAAGAGTCAGGATGACCGGGCTGCGGGTACCTGTGCTGCGCCATGTCCGGAACTGTCAAGGCTGCGTCCCCTGTTTCACGGCAGAAGGAATTGGGTAACGGACAGGCCCCATTACACAGAAAGAGGGTCGTGTCTAGATAGGGAACTTGGCCGGAAGCTGAGGGAAAAAAAAGCAAAGCAGGAGTGAGTCCCCAGCTGTGACCATGTAAGCAGCAATTGGGCAGTGCATTGTGCACCCAAAGCGCCGACGCTGCGGCGAAAGGCAGCAGACTGACCCGGTGACCTAGAGGCATGGGGCCAGCTTAATAGAAAGCGGGCAAAACATCAAAGATTTTTGGCGTGGACAAGCAACGCATAGGCGGCTGAGTAGCGTGCTCTGTCCTTAGAAAGTGGCGCTGCAGTGGACAGTTCACATTGTCTCCCGCTACTAAAAGCGGTACTGCCATTTACCAATGCACCGTTTGCCCAGTAACCACCAGAGATCGAGGTGCCGTGCGCTCCTTGATCGTGAGTACAGCGCACGTGCGCATTAGAGAGAGCCAGTTCATGCCACGTGTTCAGCGTGGATAACCAATAATTAGAAGACACAGAGGAATGACAGAGGACGTTGTTACGGTCAGCCTCAGGAACAGGGCGATGGGAGGGTCTGCAAAAACTCTCCCCAAACTTTGCAAGTGTTCCGCTGCCTTTGCTGGCTTGGAGTTGTGTCTCTTTCAGCTGTACTCCTTGCTTGGCCAAGAAACATTGACCTCTGCTGCCAGCATTTTCAGATGTGAATTTTTTTAATAATTCCACAACAAGGGACCTCTATGTTAGGGTCTGCGGAACGCACCTAATAAATAATGTAGAGAGGTGCGTTCGCAGCCCGAGGTCCACCGTGCAGGCAGAGCCTGCTGCTAGTAAGATGGCGAAAGTAGCGAACTCTGTTATCCCGCAGAGTCGCTAAAATAAACATTGTAGCGCGTGGTGGCAGTTAGTGCGAACACTGTTAATCCACAGAGCCGCTAGCGAGAATGCCGCAGCGCTATATGGCGATAAGTACCAGCTCACTTAGCTTCAAGAGCCACAAAGTAAAACGGTAGGGTGCTGACTAGCGTTTTAAAGCAAACCCTGTTGTGTCATAGAGCCGCTGAGAAACCCTACTGTGTCCAGGTACACAGTTGACTGCTAAGCGAACATAGGAAGTGGTCATGCGCTATCTATGGCGTCTGTACGCCAGGCCCTGAATACGGCAACCAAACTCCTCACCAGTTATGCCGGTATTCTAAAGGCATCTAAGACACTGACCCTGACCAGCTAGCATACCAAGCTCCTCCCCGATTAGGTCGGTATTGTAATGGCACATTTCAGCCGCCCTAACCACACACATGCATGACCATACTGGCGCAAAGCACCTAAAGGTTTGATACTAGCGCACGGCCGTGCGATCAGGACAACCTTTTATAGCAGCCACGAGTAGAAGACCTTTCAGAAAGGACCAATAGAACGCTGCTTCAGATCACAAACAGCTAAAGGACCTTCCTGGAGGACCAATAGGAGTCGTAGCTGTATCTGAGCGTGTGACCCCTGATCTTCAATGGGAGATCTTGCCCTGGGCATGCTTAGAAGAAGAAACAGAGGACTTAGTCCCAAATCTGCCTGCTCCAACACTGGTTGCAGCAGCAAGTCTCTGCACAGTACTGGGCCGGGCAAGACGCTGGGACCGACATCTCTGCTGAGCAGGAACCACTGTGGCCGGAGACGGATGGGGAACCGCAGCGGGAACAGCTCGAGTTTTCCCCTGTGCAGGAGTGGGAACTCGAATCCTAACACACTTCTTCAGGAAACAAACACATCAACTCCTTTGACACAGAAATTTGTTGGTTATCTTATAACTGTGGATCCGCAGCAGATGAACATAGCAACCTAAAAACGCATACTCCTTATGGATCAGGCTAGCAAAATATGATATAAATACTGGTTATAACCGAAGATCCAGGAGAGGCAGCCGCAAGTCTCTGCACAGTATTAGACAGGGCAAGACTCTGGGACCGACGTCTTTGCTGAGCAGGCTCCACTGCGGCCAGAGATGGATGGGGGTCCGCAGCGGGAATGGCTCGAGATTCCCCTTGTGCAGCATTGGGAACTCGAACCCTAGCACTCTGTTCCTCCAACATTTTAGTACAACTGTCTGCCTCTGGAAAAAGAAATGTCAAGTTCTTGTAGCGTGGGTCTAGAAGTGTCACCAATCAGTATTGCCCGTCACCCAAAATTTTGATAACGCGAGGGTGACGGGAAAGGCAGCGTAACATAAACTTAGCCATGCGTGCAAGACTGCTAACAGTCAATACTTCCGTGTCCTCACCAAGAGGAAGACTGACCATGCTCTCCTCCTCCTCCTTGTCCTCAGGCCTCCAACACTTAGAACTAACCTCAGTAATATCATTGTACAAACATCATTGTAAATACCTTCTTGTAAATACACCCCTAAATTTTTTATCTAACCCACCTCATTTTAGATTGTAAGTTGTCACGATCAGGATTGTTTTGTTTGGGTTTAATTATTGTTATCGCTGTTACTTAAGGCTGGGTCTCACATAGCGATACACCAGCGATCCCGACAACGATCAGGATCACTGGTGTATCGCTACATTATCGCTGCTGAGCTGCCAAACAGGCAGCTCAGGCAGCGATCAGTACAAGCGACACTGCGGGTAACATCGCTTAGTTACCCGCAGTGTACCTTGGATACCAGCACCCTGATGCAGGGAGCTGGTAACCAAGGTACACATCGGGTTTCCAGGCGCTGCGCGGTGCCTGGAAACCCACTGTGTACCTTGGTTACCAGCTCCCTGCTTCAGGGAGCTGGTATCCAAGGTACACAGCGGGTTTCTAGGCACAGCCCCGTGCCTGGAAACCCGCTGTGTACCTTGGTTATCAGCGGATCGCTGGTCTCCCGCCTGTCACACGCAGCGATGCGTGCCTGTCAGCGGGAGACCAGCGATCAAAAAAATGTCCTGGCCTTTCAGCGACGATCAGCGATACCCTGCAGGGGGCTGATCGTCGCTGAATGTCACACACAGCGATATCGCTAGTGAGCTCGCTGCTGCGTCACAAAACTAGTGACTCAGCAGCGATCTCGCTAGCGAGATCGCTGTGTGAGACGGGGGCTTTAGTGTAGATTGTAAGCTGTCACCAGCAGGGTAGTTTTGTTTTGGTTTAATTATTAGATTATTGTTATCATTGTTACTTAGGACTGTTGTGTTTGAAACTGTTAAACTATAAATGTTTTCGCTCTATAATAACTCTCAATCTTCAAATTAGAACACAGATCAGCAGGATGGAGATGTTAATTATGGTGTCATTGGCACTCACTCTTTTTGTGGATTTGTCAAAGTTTTAAAGGATTTTACATATGTCAGACATCTATGTCCACTCTATGTCCACATCTATGTCCATAGATGTTATGTGTGAAGACAGAACTGAATACCAACAACCTTGTTGATGCTGGTAGGCTATTCACCAACTGCCCTCTTCTGCTCACAAATCCTTTCCAACATCTGCAGTGTAGAGTTCCAAGGCCTGGGGGCATCACACACCAGTCGTTGAGCCAGAAGCTGCAAGCGCTGCTGAATCACGGCAAGAGCGGATGAAGCTGTGTCTGACTTTCTAAAATGGGTATTTAGAGCATTGCACTTTTTCGAGCAGATCTGCCAGCTCCGTGTCACTTTTCAAAAAACGTTGACCAATTTGGTTAAGCACATGAGCCAGGCATGGCACGTGCGTGAGCTTGCCTCACCACAGAGCAGCCACTAGGTTTCAGCCATTGTCAGACACATGCCTGACTGTGGGTTCAGCCGTCTCAGCCACCGATCTGCCTGCTCTTGCAGAGCTGTCCACAACTCTTCACATTTTGGGGTTTGTCAAAGAGGCATATTAGCTTCAGCACAGCCTGTTCCAGCTTTCATTCAGCAGTGCTACCTTTTGTAGCTGAAGTCTGAAGAGGAGGTGAAGGAGGAGGTGGAGGTGCAGGAGCTGTAGACTGTGTGGGCAACCCAGATTGACATAGGACCCGCAATATTCAGGGTTTGGGAAGACGTGCACCATACCAAGGTCGAAGTGGGTCCCGGCTTCCACTATGTTAACCCAGTGTGTCTTCAAGTGAGATGTACCATCCCTGACCACAAGCACTTGTCCACGTGTTTGTGATTAGTGCTATAGGTCTGCAACTCAGGAATAGAGCGGGGGAATCTGACCCTGCACTAGGACTAGACTAGATCCCTACGATTTACCGGGCAACCTATTCCTTGTGAATAGACCCACCGACGATCCTAGTCTAGACTCAAGCAAAGACCTAAAGGTGGGATCCCTGAAAGATCTAGGAACTGGGAACAAAACACTGGTAACCTCCTAGTAGGGAAATAGAGGAAGCTGCAGAAACAAAAGGAAAAACAAAAAGACTAATCAAGCAGAACTAGGGTTCCCAGAACTGCACAAAGTAAAGCACAAAGTGATCAAGGCTCCTAGCCAGAACTCAAGCGGATTAACACTGATGTCCAGCAAGGACTAGGAGGCATGTGCAGGGTAATAAAGGGTGATACAATCACCTGACCAACAACAAACCCAGCACCAGGGGAAAAAAGACCAGCAGGCAGAAACCACAACAAAATGGCGGATGGTCAAACTGAATAGATTCTAACAGTTAGGTGGACTTTCCAATTAACAGCATTGAGAAGGGCATGGGTAATGTTGTGGGACACGTGCCTGTGTAATTCTGGGATGGCACACTGGGACAAATAATCCCGCATGTTCGTGCCCACGGGAGACACTCAACTCTGCCCTCTCTTTCAAGCTAAGATCCAAGCCCTTGCCTCCTCCTGCCCATTACAACTCAAAAACATTTCCTGGAACTGTACATTCCAAGAAAATAAAAAAGTGTTTGTGCATGCCCTCATGATCGCCCGCCTCAACTATTGCAACCTTATACTCTCTAGCCTCCCCTCTAGCACTCTTGCACCATTCAAATCTATCCAAAACTCTGCTGCCAGAGTAATCCAATTGTCCCTCCATTATTCCCCAGCCTCTCCTCTCTGCCATGCCATTCAATGCCTTCCTATTGCCCATAGGCTACAGTTCAAAACCCTAAATATGACATACAAAGCCTTCCACAACCTGTCTCTCTCCTCCATACATCTGTGACATGGTCTCCCAATGTCTGACTGGGTCATGACTTCTTCTACGCAACCCCAGTGTACCGTCCCTGCCCACAAGCACTTGTCCACGGGTCCGTGGTTAGGTACTCTTTCCCTGTAACAGCATTGTTGATTGTCCAGTTAATGTTGTGGGAAATGTGCTTGCTTTTGTAATGTCATGACTGCATACCCGGAGAAATAGTGGGGGGTGGGGACCAAGTACCTTGTTACTGTCACCGCCATCAGGTTGTGGAAAGCGTCCATCTCCCACGAGCCTAAAATGCAACATTTAGAGTGCAAGCAGACGAGAAATTTGTTAATTTAGTACTGTGGCCTGTGGGCCGTTGGCTGAGTCTTTACGCTTACGGTCCAATGACTGGGTTATGGACAACTGAAGGCTGCGCTGGGACAAGGACATGGACGTGCTTGATGATAGTGCTATTTGACTGTGGTCAACGGCAGGTGCAGGGCAGGAGGCATCTTTGCATGCACCGTAGACAGGGGAATGGCTTGCATGCACAATAGCAGAAGAAACAGTGGTTGGTATCACCCGCAGACACTGTTCATGGAGACAGGTGTTCAATCAACAAAGTCTGGTGCTTTGTTTCCATATGCCTGATCATGCTGGTGGTGTTAAGGCTGGTAGTTTTACTACCCCTGCTGATGCGGCAATGGCCGATGTTGCAAATGTCCTTTTTAGGGTTATCGGCAGAGACTGGTAGGGGACATTCATTGTCTCACTCTACAACACCACCTCCTCACCTCGACACCTGTCTTTCGGTGTTCCCAAAGTGTTATGTTTCGGTAGCTGAGGAGTGCAGGTAAAAAAAGGCAATACACCAGAGCAGTTGGAATCTATGAGATTGCAGTACCCTGACTAACCACCACAACTAGAGGCAGCCGTGGAGCGTTCCTACGTTGGTCCTAGACGCCTCATCACAGCCTGAGAAACTAACTACACCTAAAGATAGAAATAGGAAATCTATCTGCCCCGGAGCAGAACCCCAAAGATAATAGAAAGCCCCCAAACATGTAATGGCGGTTAGACAAGAGGAAATACTGACACAGAAAGAAAATAGTATGAGAAAACGCTGGGGCCCAAACTATCTAAATAGAAAAGGATAGGAAGGGTACTTACTGCAATCCCAGAAAACCCTGAAAAGCACCAACTCTACTAATTTCAAAATCACCTGAGATCACACGACCTCTACCACCTAAATTAGTTCTCTGGTGTAACAAAATCAAAACAGCAGCCACTGAAAAAACTGGAAAAAGCAAAAAAACAAAACTCAGTGGCTGAACTAAACTGAGAGGGCAGAAGCCCCCGGAGGGACCCTGAAGGCCCCCAAAGAAGTGCAGGACAAAATGCAAAAATATAGCACAAACACAAAAGCAGAAAAAGACTTATCTGTTAGCAGGAGAAGCAGACACGACACAGCAGGCTACAAGGGAAACTGGAATGAAGGATTCAGACCAGAACAATTGATCACCGGCAACCCTGATGGGAAAATGACTCCCTTATATAAGACCAGTCAGAAACACCTGATTCCCAGTCCTCACAATCTTCACTAGCACCGCTTGTAACCACCAGAGGGAGCCTCTGCTCAGAACTCATCTCAAACCCATTCAGAACAGTACCCCCCCCTTGAGGAGGGGTCACCGAACCCTCATTTGAGCAACCAGGTCGGTCAGGATGAGTTCTATGATACGCACGGATAAGTCTCCTAGCATGGATGTCCGAAGCAAACACCCAAGAATTGTCTTCCTGACCATAACCTCTCCATTTAACCAAATACTGGAGTTTCCGTCTAGAAAAACGAGAATCCAATATTTTCTCAACCACATACTCCAGATTGCCCTCAACCAAAACAGGGTCAGGAGGCACAGCAGCAGGAACCACTGGCTCAACAAACCTCTTCAACAAGGACTTGTGGAACACGTTATGGATCTTAAATGTCCCTGGAAGAAGCAAACGAAAAGAAACAGGATTAATAATCTCCATGATCTTATAAGGTCCAATGAACCTAGGCTTAAATTTAGGAGATGCTACTCTCATAGGAATATTCTTTGAGGACAACCAGACCAAGTCCCCCACTTTAAACCGAGGACCATCAGTCCTATGCCGGTTAGCAAACCGCTGGGCCTTCTCCTGAGAGAGGGACAACCTCTCCACTACCTGGTCCCAAATCTGTTGCATACGCTCCACAACAGAGTCAACACCTGGACAGACAGAAGCCTCCGTCTGTCCTGAAGAAAATCGAGGGTGAAACCCAGAATTACAGAAAAACGGAGACATCAAAGTGGCAGAGCTAGCCCTATTATTAAGAGCAAACTCAGCCAAAGGCAAAAAAGAGACCCAGTCATCCTGATCAGCAGACACAAAGCATCTTAGATAAGTCTCCAATGTCTGGTTTGTTCTCTCAGTTTGACCATTGGTCTGAGGATGAAATGCCGAGGAGAAAGACAATTGAACACCCAGTTTAGAACAAAAAGTCCTCCAAAATCTGGAAACAAACTGGACTCCTCTGTCAGACACAATGTTTCAGGAATGCCGTGTAAACGAACCACGTGCTGAAGGAACAACGGCACCAATTCAGAGGAGGAAGGCAACTTAGGTAATGGCACAAGATGTATCATTTTGGAAAACCTATCACAAATTACCCAGATGGTGGTCATTCTCTGAGAAACAGGAAGATCGGAAATGAAATCCATAGAGATATGGGTCCATGGTCTCTTGGGCACAGGCAATGGCATCAACAAACCACTAGAGCGAGAGCAAGGCTTGGAGCGAGAGCAAGTCCCGCAGGACTGCACAAATTCCCTGACATCACGAGACAAGGTAGGCCACCAAAAGGACCGACTAACCAAGTCTCTGGTACCAAAAATTCCGGGATGCCCAGCCAATGCGGAACAATGAATCTCAGACATCACACTCTTTTTCCATTGGTCCGGGACAAACAATTTTCCAACAGGGCAGCGCTCGGGCCTATCCTCCTGACACCCCTCCAGAGCAAGTCTCAAATTGGGCGAGATGGCGGAAAGAACTACACCCTCTTTCAAAATAACAGAAGGATCAGATAACTCAGGAGAGTCCGCAAGGAAACTCCTCGAGAGGGCATCCGCCTTAACATTCTTAGTGCCAGGAAGAAAGGAAACCACAAAATTAAAACGTGTGAAAAACAAGGCCCACCTGGCCTGTCTAGGATTGAGTCGCTTGGCAGATTCCAGATAGACCAGATTCTTATGGTCCGTAAGGACCACCACCTGATGTTTGGCTCCCTCCAGCCAATGTCTCCACTCTTCAAAAGCCCACTTCATGGCCAATAACTCCCGATTACCCACGTCATAATTACGTTCAGTAGGAGAAAATTTTCGAGAGAAAAAGGCACAAGGGTTACTTTTAGAGGTCTCTGGATCTTTTTGGGACAAAACGGCACCTGCCCCAATTTCAGAGGCATCAACCTCCACCTGAAATGGCAGAGAAACATCAGGCTGCCGTAGAACAGGAGCAGAAGTGAATCTCTGCTTAAGTTCCTGAAATGCAGAGACTGCCTCAGGAGGCCAATTCACCACATCAGAACCCTTTCTGGTCAAATCAGTTAATGGTTTAACAATAACCGAGAAATTACCAATAAATTTACGATAAAAATTGGCAAAACCCAAAAATCTCTGAAGAGCCTTTAATGAAGTAGGTTGGACCCAATCACAGATGGCCTGAACCTTGACCGGGTCCATTTCAATAACAGATGGGGACAAAATGAATCCCAGAAATGAGATCCTCTGTACGCCAAAAAGACACTTTGATCCCTTCACATACAGAGCATTCTCTCTCAAAATCTGGAATACAGTTCGAACATGTTTCACATGAGAGTCCCAGTCATTAGAAAAAATCAAGATATCATCCAAATAAACAATCAGAAATTTGTCCACAAAATCCCTGAAAATGTCATTCATGAAGGACTGGAAGACGGAAGGAGCATTAGTGAGCCCAAAGGGCATCACTAGGTACTCAAAATGCCCTTCAGGGGTATTGAATGCCGTCTTCCATTCATCCCCGTGCTTAATGCGAATAAGGTTATACGCCCCCCTGAGGTCAAGCTTGGTAAACCAAGTAGCGTTTTTCACCCTGGAAAACAGGTCAGAAATCAAGGGTAACGGGTATTGATATTTCACAGTAATATTGTTCAAGAGACGATAATCAATACACGGCCTTAATGAACCATCTTTTTTGGCCACAAAGAAAAAACCGGCACCTAAGGGTGAAGAGGATGGTCTGATATGACCCTTCTCCAATGATTCCTTGATATAAGACCGCATAGCGTCATGTTCAGGTACAGACAAGTTAAAAAGGCGACCTTTAGGGAATTTACTACCCGGCACTAATTCAATAGCGCAGTCATAGCTCCTATGGGGAGGCAAGGATGCAGATTTACTTTCGCTAAACACATCAGAAAAATCAAACAAAAAGTCAGGAACATCCTGAGCCTGGGGGGAGGCAGAAAAAACAGGAGTGTTGGTATTAACACATTGGCAGCCCCAACTGGTTACAGACACAGATTTCCAATCCAAAACAGGATTATGAGACTGTAACCAAGGGAAACCCAGCACGATAATGTCATGCAGATTATATAGAACCAAAAATTTGCAGCACTCCTGGTGATCAGGTTCAACCCTCATTATCACCTGAGTAGAAAACTGGGGTTTATTCTCAGCCAAAGGGGTAGAATCGATCCCCAGTAGGGGAATAGACTTCTGTAGGGGTATCAAGGGAAACCCACAACGTTTAGCAAAATCATAATCCATCAGGTTAATAGCTGCTCCAGAATCAACGAAAGCCTGAGCAGAAAATGAGGACAGAGAGCATATCAGAGTGACAGTTAATAAAAACTTAGTCTGAACACTACCCAAGACAACTGAGCGTGCAAAACGTCTTCCCCGCTTAGGGCAGACTGAAATAGCATGAGAGGCATCACCACAGTAGAAACATAACCCATTGCGCTTTCGAAACTCATGACGCTGTGCCCCAGACACCACTCTATCACACTGCATGGGTTCAGAAGCTGGCTCACAAGGCAACACCATTCCACGCATACTTCTCCGCTCACGCAAACGTCTGTCAATTTGAATCGCTAATGACATAGAATCATTGAGACCAGAGGGGACAGGGAATCCCACCATAACATCCTTTACATTATCTGACAGACCCTTCCGGAAAAGGGCCGCCAAAGCGTCGTCATTCCATTTGGTCAGGACTGCCCACCTACGGAATCTCTGCAGTATAACTCAGCGTCATCAAGCCCCTGATTTAATGCCAACAAGGCTTTTTCAGCTTGATCAGTGACATTAGGCTCATCGTACAATAACCCCAAAGCCTGAAAAAACGCATCAACATCACTCAAAACAGGATCCCCAGGTATCAGGGAAAAAGCCCAATCCTGAGGATCGCCGCGCAGGAGAGAGATGATAATTTGAACCTGCTGCGCTGCGTTTCCTGAGGACTTAGATTTTAAGGCAAAAAACAATTTACAATTATTTTTGAAATTCTGAAACTTAGCTCGATCCCCTAAAAACAAATCTGGCATGGGAATCCTAGGTTCCACAACAGGCAACCCAGCAAGATAGCAGCAATACTCCGAACCTCAGTGGCAAGCTGATCCACACGGCCAGACAACTGTGCAAACTCCATTGGGAGAAAAGATCCTCCCCAGCACCCAGAGATACAGAGGAAAAAAAAAAAAAATGCAACAAACAGAAAAATATCTCTGACAACTCTGACAACCTTTTTTCTTTCACAATATTTTTCCCTTCTGTGAGTACATACAATTTTCAATTTTTAGGCCGGTGATACTGTTATGTTTCGGTAGCTGAGGAGTGCAGGTAAAAAAAGGCAATACACCAGAGCAGTTGGAATCTATGAGATTGCAGTACCCTGACTAACCACCACAACTAGAGGCAGCCGTGGAGCGTTCCTACGTTGGTCCTAGACGCCTCGTCACAGCCTGAGAAACTAACTACACCTAAAGATAGAAATAGGAAAGCTATCTGCCCCGGAGCAGAACCCCAAAGATAATAGAAAGCCCCCAAACATGTAATGGCGGTTAGACAAGAGGAAATACTGACACAGAAAGAAAATAGTATGAGAAAACGCTGGGGCCCAAACTATCTAAATAGAAAAGGATAGGAAGGGTACTTACTGCAATCCCAGAAAACCCTGAAAAGCACCAACTCTACTAATTTCAAAATCACCTGAGATCACACGACCTCTACCACCTAAATTAGTTCTCTGGTGTAACAACATCAAAACAGCAGCCACTGAAAAAACTGGAAAAAGCAAAAAAACAAAACTCAGTGGCTGAACTAAACTGAGAGGGCAGAAGCCCCCGGAGGGGACCCTGAAGGCCCCCAAAGAAGTGCAGGACAAAATGCAAAAATATAGCACAAACACAAAAGCAGAAAAAGACTTATCTGTTAGCAGGAGAAGCAGACACGACACAGCAGGCTACAAGGGAAACTGGAATGAAGGATTCCCCTGATGGGAAAATGACTCCCTTATATAAGACCAGTCAGAACACCTGATTCCCAGTCCTCACAATCTTCACTAGCACCGCTTGTAACCACCAGAGGGAGCCTCTGCTCAGAACTCATCTCAAACCCATTCACAACACAAAGGCTCTGTTCTAGACCTCTACTCTTCTCCCTCTACACCTTCAGGACCTGTGACAGGTTGCAATATCATCACTATGCCTGATGACATGCAGATCTACCTATCTGTAGCTGACATCAACTCCTTACGTGACCAAAATCACACGTCTTCCCGCTATATTCATACCTTCTTTTCTGCCGCTTTCAAAAAGTGGACATGGACAAATCATGAATACATCATCTTTCAAGCATCTCACGCTGAGTACACCTGAGAGCTGTGTATGCCTCATTCGTTACCACTTAAGTATAAGTAAAGTGACACCCAGGCCAAAAAAAAGAAACTGGCATAAACTGGCCAAAAATTTGAGCACGCACAGATATGAGCTGGCACGGAGGATACCAAATCTTACTGATTCTTAAACGTTTAGTGCTACTGATTTTCAATTGCACCTAGAGGAGACAGCATAGAATTTTGGATAACAAGAGAGGAAGACCTGTGAAGACTCAGACGTCAAGGTTAGATTTCAGAAAGGCAGATTTTAAGGACTCAGAAAGAGAATTGGAGGGATCCAATGGCTGGATATCCTTAAGGACAAAAATGTCCAGGAAGGATGGAAATCTTGAAAAATGAGATTCTCAAAGCACAATCGTTAACAATTCCGAAAAAAGGGAAGAATGGGAAGCATTTAAGGAAACCAGGATGGATGAACAAGAACTTAAACACATGCTAAAAAGGAAGAAAGAATGTTTATCAAATGGAAAGAGGGAGGCATATCTAAAGAAGAATATAATGACGTCTGCAGAACCTGCAGGGCACAAATCAGATTATCTAAAGCTGACAATGAATTAAGGCTTGCAAGTGACGTCAAAAGCAACAAAAAAGGATTTTGGGGATACGTCAAAAGTAAAAGAAAAGTCAAAGATGCTATAGGATTTTTACAGGATGAAAATGTGAAATGGTAAGTCAGGATGTTGAGAAGGCTGAACTTTTAAATTCCTATTTTGCATCTGTTTTCTCTCAGAAAGGAAATGTAACATCAACTGATCTTCACTGTCCTATTAAAGGAATAGAAGAATCCAGGATATCTATAAACAGAAAGACAGTGAGAAAACACTTAGCTAACCTAAATGAATTCAAGTCTCCAGGTCCAGATGAATTACACCCCAGAGTACTGAAGGAGATAGCAGAAGAAATTCTTGAACCACTGTCCATAATCTTTGAAAATACTTGGAGAACAGGAGAAGTCCCAGAAGACTGGAGAAGAGAAAATGTTGTTCCTATCTTCAAAAAGGGGAAGAAGGTGGACCCAGGGAACTACAGGCCGGTGAGTCTGACTTCTATACCAAGAAAGATCTTTGAACAAATTATTAAAGAACATGTATGCAAGTACCTGGATAAGAATGAAGTGATTAAACAGAGTCAGCATGGGTTTGTAACTAATAGGTCATGTCAGACTAACTTAATTTCCTTCTATGACAGAATCACTGACTGGGTGGATAAGGAAAATGCTGTAGATATAGTATATCTTGACTTCAGCAAAGCATTTGACAAAGTATCTCACACAATCCTTATTGAAAAAATGACTAAGTATGGAATGGACAAGGCAACTGTTATGTGGATTCATAACTGGCTTAGTGATCGGACCCAAAGAGTGGTCGTAAATGGCTGCACATCCAGTTGGAAGAATGTCTCAAGTGGGGTACCACAAGGCTCTGTTTTGGGCCCTGTATTGTTCAACATCTTTATCAATGATTTAGATGAAGGAATTGAGGGTAAACTGATCAAATTTGCTGATGACACAAAGCAAGGAGGGGTAGCTAATACTAGAGAAGAGAGAGAGAGGATTCAAAAAAATATAAATAAACTGGAGCAGTGGGCAGCAACTAACAGAATGGATTTTAACAGGGAAAAATGCAAAGTACTACATCTGGGCAATAAAAATGAAAAAAGCATATACAAAATGGGAGGAATAGGGCTAAGTAACAGCACATGTGAAAAAGACTTGGGTATACTAATTGATCATAGACTTAACATGAGTCAACAGTGTGATGCAGCAGCAAAAAAGGCAAATGCAATTCTAGGATGTATCAACAGAAGCATACAGTCTAGATCACGTGAGGTCATTATTGCCCTCTACTCCTCTTTGGTCAGACCTCATCTGGAATACTGTGTCCAGTTTTGGGCACCATATTTAAAAAAAGACATCAACAAACTGGAGCAAGTTCAGAGAAGAGCCACCAGAATGGTGACCGGTCTGCAAACCATGTCCTATGAGGAACGGTTGCATGATTTGGGAATGTTTAGCTTGCAAAAAAGAAGACTGAGAGGAGACTTAATAGCTGTCTACAAATATCTCAAAGGCTGTCACATTGTAGAAGGATCATCTTTATTCTCATTTGCACAAGGAAAGACTAGAAGCAATGGATGAAACTGAATGGGAGGAGACACAGATTAGATATTAGAAAAAACTTTTTGACAGTTAGGGTGATCAATGAGTGGAACAGGCTGCCACAAGAGGTGGTGAGTTCTCCTTCAATGGAAGTCTTCAAACAGAGGCTGGACAGACATCTGTCTGGGATGATTTAGAGAATCCTGCTTTGAGCAGGGGGTTGGACCAGAAGGCCCAGGAGGTCCCTTCCAACTCTACCATTCTATGATTCTATGATAGCTATATACAGTCAATATATCATACAGGTAGCAGCAGCAGCAGCAGCACCAGAGCACAGGAAGGGAATGTATGCAATGATCTATATACACACATACAATGCCTGTAGGCCTTGCACTGATGTGTATAGAGCGACGTACACTACCCTGCCCACCTAACACTGGAACCTATATACTCCGGAATTAGTCCTTAGAAGGACTGTTGGTTTAGCTGCATTTGAGTAGTTTAGGATGGTAGACCACACACTAAAGGCACTGTCACACTTAGCGATCGCACCAGCGATCACGACAACGACACGACCTGGCGAGATCGCTAGTGCGATCGCTATGTGATCGCTAGTTAGCTTCCAAACACAAAGATCTCATCAGAGATCAGCGATCTGTATAACGACCTCTGCAGTCGTTGTGAAAACCTAGTCCCATCTGCGACGCTGGTAAAGTCGTTCATAAAGGGTGTCAAATTCAGCGATTGAGGCTCACCAGCGGGACACCAACGACCAAAAAACGGCTCAGAACGTTCATGAGCGATCAGCGACATCGCAGCGGGGGCCACATTGCCGCTACATGTCACACACAGCTGCGTCGCTAACGAGATCGTTACTGTGTCATAAAATCGGTGACGCATTAGCAATCTCGTTAGCGATCTCGCTTAGTGTGACAGTACCTTAACTAATAAAACCCAATTCTGACCCTATCTCGACAGCAGCTCTCCCTACACTATCTAAATCCGGAGCTGAATGCAGCGAGCAGGGCGGCGTCTGGTCTTTTATACCCCTGATGATGCTGTGTGGCCAGCCAATCACTGCACAACCACAACAAAGATGGCTATGGCATTTCATTGCCTGACAGAATATCCCTGCATCGTGATTGGGTTTGTAAAGTCCTGCCAAAAAAGCTAGGTGGAGACCCAAGTTCCCGCCGAGTAATCCCGAAAAGGCTCGGTGCTCGCCTAGTACACCGAGTACCATGATACTCAGGCAAGTAACAAGTAGTGGCGAGACCGTTCACCATCATCACTACTCACTATCTCTCTATTTATAAATAGTGTGGATTCTTTCCTTGAATGGCACCGTGAAGATCAGTTGATGTTTTAATTGCTTTCTTAGAGAACATAGATGCAAAACAGGAATTTTAAAGTCCGTCCTTTTCAACATCATTTTTGAACACTTCAACCTTTTTACCCAGTTAAAATCCTACAGCATATTTGACTTTTCTTTTCTTTTTAACATACCTCCAAAATCCGTTTTTACTGCTTTTGGTCTCCCTTGCAAGCCTCACTTTATTTCTGGCTTTAAATCTTCTAAAACTTATAATCTTCTTTACACTGTGTTCCAAATTATTATGCAAATAATATTTTCTCAGATTTTCACAAATTAACTATATGAATTGCAGTCATTGTAATTTTCCAGTCAAATAACTGTTAGAGTACAATTGAAAGGTTTTTGTACAAACTGCCTATGATAACAGTATATTTTTTAAAAAATAAAACACTCAAACTGCACTCAAAATGCATGTTCCAAATTATTATGCACAGCAGAGTTTTCAACCTTTTCATTTTAATAAAGAACAAAAAAAATTGTCATTTTTGAAATTATAAGCATTAGCAGGTTATTACAAACTGAAATCAAACAGTTTTCAACTCAAAACTTTATTCTAGGTGATGTTACATTTGCACATAGGACCCCTTGTTCGAAAGGAGCTTCTGAACTCTCTCGTCCATTGAATTTGTCATGTTTTGGATGGTTTCTGCTTCAATTGTTTTGCATGAGGACAGAATACCCTCCCAGAGCTGTTGCTTAGATGTGAACTTCCTCCCGCCATCATAGACACTCCTTTTGATGATGCTCCAGAGGTTCTCAATGGGGTTGAGGTCAGGGGAGGGGGGAGCATGGGGGCCACACCATAAGTTTGTCCCCTTTTATGCCCATAGCAGCCAGAGATGCAGATGTGTTATGTGCAGCATGAGACGGTGCATTATTATGCATGAAAATGATCTTGCTGCGGAATGCACGGTTCTTCTTCTTGAACCATGGTAGGAAGTGCTGTTTGAGAAACTCAACATACACTATGGAGTTCATCTTTACCCCTTCAGGATCCTAAAGGGGCCGACAATCTCTCTCCCCATGATTCCAGTCCAAAACATTACTCCACTTCCTCCTTGTTAGCGCCGTAGCCGTGTTTGCATGGGGTGTCCATCAACCAGCCATCCTCCACTCCATCCATCTGGACCATCGAGCGTTGCACGGCACTCATCGGTGAACAAAACAGTTTTGAAGTCAGTCTTCATGTATTGTTTGACCCACTGGAGCCATTTCTGCTTGTGTGCAGTGGATAGAGGAGGTCGACAGGATGGCTTACGCACAGCTGCAAACCTCTGAAGGACCCTGCATCTTGTTGTTCGGGGGACGTTGGAGGCACCAGCAGCTTCAAAAACTTGTCTGCTGCTATGACAAGGCTTTTTTGCAGCTGCTCTTTTAACCTGACGTAATTGCCTGTAGGAAAGAGTCCTCAATTTTCCCTTATCAGCACGCACACGTGTGTACTGTGAATCAGCTACATACTTCTTGATTGTGCGATGATCACAATGAAGTGTCTTGGCAATGTTGATTGTAGTCATGCCTTGACCTAAACACTCCACAATTTGTTGCTTCTCAGCAGCCGACACATCCTTTTTCTTTCCCATTTTGGCAGAAAATGTAGTCTGCTTAATAATGTGGGACAGCCTTCTTAAGTAGTCTTGCCTTTCATTGGACACACCTGCCAAACTAATTAGCACAGGTGTCTGCAATTGCTTACAGTGATATAAAGAGACCTGACACACATCACCACTAGAGTTGAGCGATACTTTCCGATATGCTAAAGTATCGGAATCGGAATGGTATCGCCGATATCACTAAAATATCGGCGATACCCGATACCGATACCGGAAGTCCCATGTAAGTCTATGGGAACAAAATATTGCAACTAAAAAAACCCCATTCTTTCCTTGTAAACACTAAATATACACACGTAGAATACATATATATATATATACATGTCATTGTGACATATATATATACATATATGTATAGTTTATACACTTCTACATAGTAAAATATCCTTTGATTCAATTGCCGGGTAAAGCCGGCTTCAGTGAAAAGACAGAAGCACCCGACATGAAATGACACTTGGTGTACATAGGGTTAAACATTTCTTTTCATGTCCTTTGCTATCTAATTTGCACAAACAATTAAATCAGACTATGTGTGCAAAATTTCACACCTGTAGGGTATTAAGGTGTAAATTCGTTGTAAAAAAAACGGACTTTTTGCTACGAATTACACCTTTAATTAACCCCTAGAGGTTGAATTTTGCACACATAGTCTGATTAATTGTTTGTGCAAATTAGATAGCAAGGACATAAGACATGGTTAACCCTATGTACACCAGTGTCATTCATGTCGGGTGCTGAAATATTTGACAACACATAGTCCTGCAATTTGAATTAATAGTATTGTGCAAAATTATGTAATAAAGTGACAATTCTGAAAAAAAGTTTGTATAATTACCCTTATTAACCAAGTGTGAAATTTACAATAGTCTGGGTTCTGCATTTTCAGCAAAGACTAGCGGAATATGAAAGTCATTAGCGGCTGATTTACAGAAAGTCGCATTGAATTGCCTACAAAGAACTATAAATATATATATATATGTGTCACAAATTCAATGACATGTATATAATATATGAGGTGTAAAATTGCTGAAAAAAAATGCGTGGGCTCCCGCCCTATTTTCGCAACCAGACAGACAAAGCCAGTGAGTGGGGCAGATAATAATAGCCCAGAGAGGGACCATTATTTTTGCCCCCCCCGGCTACTAACATCTGCCCCCAGACACCCCAGGAAAGACAAATCTATAATTAGATTCGCCCTTTCTGGCACTTTGCCCGTCTATTCCCATTGCCCTGTAGCGGTGGCGAATGGGTAAATATGGGGTTAAAGCCACCTTGCTATTGAAAGGTGACCTTAAGCCAGGTTAATAATTGAGAGCTGTCAATTAGACAACTATCAATTATTAATCCTATTGCATGAAATAAAAATAAAACACACACACTTTAATTAAAAATCATTTTAATGAAATAAAGACACATGTTTTTGACCATCTTTTATTTTACTGCAAAAACCATTTCCTGTAATAAAAATAAAATAAAAAAGCAAAATTATTCTTACCTATCCCATGCACAGTCAGGTCCCACGGTGTAATCCTTCAGAAAGGGTTAATGTTTACTGCAGGGACCGCAGCTAATGCTGCAGCCTCACAGTAAACCCCAAATGAATGAGTTCCTCTCCTGCCTGACAGGAGAGTAAAGGCTGGGTGTCACATAACGATACACCAGCGATCCCGACAACGATATGCACTTGTCAGGATCGCTGGTGTATCGCTACATGATCGCTGCTGAGCTGCCAAACAGGCAGCTCAGGCAGCGATCTGGGACAGCGACACTGCGGGTAACATCGCTTAAGGGCCCGTCTCACATAGCGATATCGCTACCGAGATCGCTGCTGAGTCACTAGTTTTGTGACGCAGCAGCGAGCTCACCAGCGATATCGCTGTGTGTGACATTCAGCGACGATCAGCCCCCCTGCCGGGTATCGCTGATCATCGCAGAAATGTCAGGACCTTTTTTTGATCGCTGGTTTCCCTCTGACAGGCACGCATCGCTGCGTGTGACAGGCGGGAAACCAGCGATCAAAGGTCCTGACATTTCAGCGACGATCAGCGATACCCGGCAGGGGGGCTGATCGTCGCTGAATGTCACACACAGCGATATCGCTGGTGAGCTCGCTGCTGCGTCACAAAACTAGTGACTCAGCAGCGATCTCGGTAGCGATATCGCTATGTGAGACGGGCCCTTAAGTGGAAAGCTTAATTGATTGCTTTCCACTTTCACTTCAGGTCAGCCAGGGACACAATCAATGACGTCAGAGGGAACTGATTAACAAAAATAGGGGTTCCCTTCGAAAAAAAAATGGCGTGGGGTCCCCCCTATTTTTGTTAACCAGCCAGATGAAGCAGACCGCTGAGGCCTGGATTTTCAGGCTGTTAAGGAGCCAAGATCCATGGACCTTGCCAGCCTGATAATACCAGGCCACAGCAGTCTGCATATCTTGGCTGATTAACAAAAATAGGGGATCCCCTCGAAAAAAATTGGCGTGGGTCCCCCCTATTTTTGTTAACCAGCCAGATGAAGCAGACCGCTGAGGCCTGGATTTTCAGGCTGTTAAGGAGCCAAGATCCATGGACCTTGCCAGCCTGATAATACCAGGCCACAGCAGTCTGCATATCTTGGCTGATTAACAAAAATAGGGGATCCCCTCGAAAAAAATTAGCGTGGGGTCCCCCCTATTTTTGTTAACCAGCCAGATGAAGCAGACCGCTGAGGCCTGGTTTTTCAGGCTGGTAAGGATCCAATATCCATGGACCTTGCAAGCCTGATAATACCAGGCCACAGCAGTCTGCTTAGCTTGGCTGGTTAACAAAAATAGGGGATCCCCTCGAAAAAAAAACGGCGTGGGGATCCCCCCTATTTTTGTTAACCAGCCAAGTAAAATGCAGACTGCTGCGGCCTGGTATTAAAAGACTGTCAAGGCCCATGGATTTTGGCCCTCAACAGCCTGATAATACCAGGCTACAGCAGCCCCACATTTGGCGCATCAAAAGATGTGCCAATTGTGGCACTTTACCCGGCTCTTCCCACTTGCCCTGTAGCGGTGGCAAGCGGGGTAATAAGGGGTTATTGTCACCGTTGATTGCACGGTGACAATAAGCCCGGTTAATAATGGAGAGGTGTCAATAAGACACCGATCCATTATTAATCCCAAAGTTATTAAATGTGTAAAAAAAAGACAAAGCAAGAAAAAAGTATTTTAATGAAATAAAAGAGACAACACAGTTTTCATTTCTTTTATTATACACTCATTCCTGCGACGCCATCGATCTCCTGTAAAAAAAGAAAAAAAACAAACCAACAGTATACCACCTGTCCGACGCAGTCCATAGTAACGATTGTCCCACGACGATCCAACTCTGCTACATCGCAATGACAGGCAGAGCCTGACATCGCGACGCAGCACAGCTGATTACCTGCTTCCCCGGCGGTGACGTCATCGGACTGACTGCTTTACGGCCGGGATTACCCAGCAGTCACTGCAGTTATCGCGAGAAACTGCATGTGACCGCCGGGGAGAAGAGGATGGCGGCCATGAAGCAGTCCAGGACGTGACCGCCGGAGATCTTCTGCCAGGTAAGTGCCGCTGACTCCTGACAGACCCGACAGACGGACACTGACAGTGACAGTGACATCCCGATTCCGGTATCCGATAAGACGAAAATATCGGAACTCGGAATCGGAATTCCGATACAGCTAATATCGGCCGATACCCGATATTTGCAGTATCGGAATGCTCAACACTAATCACCACCAATGAGTTTAACTGACAAACAAAAAAATTCTTACCTTATCACTCCTAAACAATTTTTGCATAATAATTTGGAACACAGTGTAGATATGCTCTACTCTTTTCATTTAATTTTTTTTTTTTTTCATTTTTAACAGGTGATTAAATTCTGTGTTCACCCATCCTGGTCTCTTTAACCCCTTTGCGACATGCGACATACTAATACTGCGCATGTCGCTTCTCTGCCTTTGATGTGGGCTCCTGCGGTGAGCCCACATCTTCCCAGGACATGTCAGCTGATTCGAACAGCTGACGTGCTCGGAACTGCCGAGTGTGAAATATCAATCCACCAGTAGCTATTAACTCGTTAAATGCCGCTGTCAAACTCTGATAGCAGCATTTAACTCGCGCTTCCAGCTATTGGGCCGGAAATCCACCCACCGGTGACTCCGGCATGTGATCGCGGGGTCACTAGGGCGTTGGCATGATAACTAGAGGTCTCCTAGAGACCTCTATGGTTGTAACTGCCGAATTGCTATGAGTGCCAACCACCGGGCAGTCTCCCATGGAGACTATTGAAGCATGCCAAAAGTAAAAAAAAATTTTTAAAACACATCAACCTACTGTGTAAATATTTTTTGGCATCATAAACACCGTTTCAAACAATAACTTGGTTTCCTACACAGTTGCTGCTGTGAAGGTGCAGGTTTTTAGCAGAAAT
>JARQOD010008682.1:0-34633 GCA_033576555.1 Oophaga sylvatica
CAGCTATTAAGTCTCCTCTCAGTCTTCTCTTTTGCAAACTAAACATTCCCAAATCCTGCAACCGTACCTCATAGGACATGGTTTGCCCACCAGTCACCTTTCTAGTTGCTCTTCTCTGAACTTGCTCTAGTTTGTTGATGTCTTTTTTAAAATGTGGTGCTCAAAACAGGACACAGTATTCCAGATGAGGTCTGACCAAAGAGGAGTAAAGGGCAATAATGACTTCACGTGATCTAGACTGTATGCTTCTGTTAATACATCTTAGAATGTATTTGCCTTTTTTGCTGCTGCATCACACTGCTGACTCATGTTCAATCTGTGATCTATTAGTATTTCCAAGTCTTTTTCATATGTGCTGTTACTTAGCCCTATTCCTCCCATTTTGTATATGCTTTTTTCATTTTTATTGCCCAGATGTAGTACTTTGCATTTTTACCTGTTAAAAACTATTCTGTTAGTTTCTGCCCACTGCTCCAGTTTATTTATATATTTTTGAATCCTCTCTCTCTCTTCTCCAGTATTAGCTAACCCTCCTAGCTTTGTGCCATCAGCAAATTTAATCAGCTTACCCTCAATTCCTTCATCTAAATCATTTATAAAGATGTTGAACAATACAGGGCCCATGACAGAGCCCTGTGGTACCCCACTTGAGACATTTTTCCAACTGGATGTGCAGCCATTTACGATGACTCTTTGGGACCAATCACTAAGCAGTTATGAATCCACCTAACAGTTGCCTTGTCTATTCCATACTTAGTCATTTTTCAATAAGGATTGTGTGAAATACTTTGTCAAATGATTTGCTGAAGTCAAGATATACTATATCTACAGCATTTCCCTGATCCACACAGTCAGTGATTCTGTCATAGAAGGAAATTAAATTAGTCTGACATGACTTATTAGTTACAAACCCCCTTGCAGACTCTGTTTAATCACTTCATTCTTATCCAGGTACTTACATACATGTTTAATAATTTCATTAATTTAGATCTAAGATGTGTTATTTGAGTGTTCCCTTTATTTTTTTGAGCAGTGTATATATATATATATATATATACAGTACAGGCCAAAACTTTGGACACACCTTCTCATTCAAAGATTTTTCTGTATTTTCATGACTATGAATATTGTACATTCACACTGAAGGCATCAAAACTATGAATTAACACATGTGGAATTATATACTTAACAAAAAAGTGTGAAACAACTGAAAATATGTCTTATATTCTAGGTTCTTCAAAGTAGCCACCTTTTGCTTTGATTACTGCTTTGCACACTCTTGGCATTCTCTTGATGAGCTTCAAGAGGTAGTCACCGGAAATGGTCTTCCATCAGTCTTGAAGGAGTACCCAGAGATGCTTAGCACTTGCTGGCCCTTTTGCCTTCACTCTGTGGTCCAGCTCACCCCAAACCATCTCGATTGGGTTCAGGTCTGGTGACTGGGGAGGCCAGGTCACCTGGCGTAGCACTCCATCACTCTCCTTCTTAGTCAAATAGCCCTTACACAGCCTGGAGGTGTGTTTGGGGTCATTGTCCTGTTGAAAAATAAATGATGGTCCAACTAAACGCAAACCGGATGGAATAGCATGCCACTGCAAGATGCTGTGGTAGCCATGCTGGTTCAGTATGCCTTTAATTTTGAATAAATCCCCAATAGTGTCACCAGCAAAGCACCCCCACACACATCACACCTCCTCCTCCCTGCTTCACGGTGGGAACCAGGCATGTAGAGTCCATCCGTTCACCTTTTCTGCGTCGCACAAAGACACGGTGGTTGGAACCAAAGATCTCAAATTTGGACTCATCAGACCAAAGTACAGATTTCCACTGGTCTGATGTCCATTCCTTGTGTTCTTTAGCTTAAATAAGTCTCTTCTGCTTGTTGCCTGTCCTTAGCAGTGGTTTCCTAGTAGCTATTTTACCATGAAGGCCTGCTGCACAAAGTCTCCTCTTAACAGTTATTGTAGAGATATGTATGCTGCTAGAACTCTGTGTGGCACTGACCTGGTCTCTAATCTGAGCTGCTGTTAACCTGCGATTTCTGAGGCTGGTGACTCGGATAAACTTATCCTCAGACGCAGAGGTCACTCTTGGTCTTCCTTTCCTGGGGCAGTCCTCATGTGAGCCATTTTCTTTGTAGCGCTTGATGGTTTTTGCAACTGCACTTGGGACACTTTCAAAGTTTCCCAAATTTTTCGGACTGACTGACCTTCATTTCTTAAAGTAATGATGGCCACTCGTTTTTCTTTACTTAGCTGCTTTTTTCTTGCCATAATACAAATTCTAACAGTCTATTCAGTAGGACTATCAGCTGTGTATCCACCAGACTTCTGCACAACACAACTGATGGTCCCAACCCCATTTATAAGGCAAGAAATCACACTTATTAAACCTGACAGGGCACACCTGTGAAGTGAAAACCATTTCCGGTGACTACCTCTTGAAGCTCATCAAGAGAATACCAAGAGTGTGCAAAGCAGTAGTCAAAGCAAAAGGTGGCTACTTTGAAGAACCTAGAATATAAGACATATTTTCAGTTGGTTCACACTTTTTTGTTAAGTATATAATTCCACATGTGTTAATTCATAGTTTTGATGCCTTCAGTGTGAATGTACAATTTTCATGGTCATGAAAATACAGAAAAATCTTTGAATGAGAAGGTGTGTCCAAACTTTTGGTCTGTACTATATATATATATATATATATATATATATTATTATATATATTATATATATATATATTGTAAGCTTTTCAGGGGATATAGCTCTGGGATCGCCGTCCGGGTAGACGGAGTGGCACGGAAACAGTTCATTCACAGACAGCAGTTCTGGTAAAAACTGGCCGCAACCAGTTTTATTAAAGTCAGCATGGAGTTTCACAGAGTCTCCTCCTTGTGTCTGAAGGCACCTTCAACGTCCAGACTTGAGAGAGCTCCCCTCCTATTCAGCAGCTATCCGCATGGATTCTCACAGAGACTACTCCTGTGTCCGGGGTACATCGAGCACCCAGACTGAGACATCTCATACTCCTGGAGACTCCTTCTTGTGCCTGGACTCCTTGTCCAGACTAAGCGAGCTCTCTGTCTGTGTTCGCAGACACCTACTTCTGGTCTCCTAATTAACAGCTGAGTGGTTTCAGGCCTGAGCTGCAAGTGTGTACTGAATGTAAGGTGTAGTGACCTTTCTCTACCACTAGGTTTACAAAGCCATACATTTCCCTTATACCAGTCAGCAAAGTATCTAGGTGAAATGTACACCCCATTCAACACACATACTCTCACTGTCTCACATATCCCCCCCCTCTTCTCCAGACCGGAGGGCTGGTCATCCAGACCGGAGGGCTGGTCAACAATCCAAAAGAGACAGTGAACTCTGGACCAGTCATGGCCCTCATCAGCTTCATCTTCACTACTGTCATCTGTATCTTCACCTGAGCCATAGCCAACATCAGCTTTCTCTTCATCTGAAGCATCCACACTACCCTGTACCCTCCCAGGCCTATGCTCTCTGCGGGCCTCGGGTATCCTGCACGGTTTCATCTTGACCTTAGGGCCGGGCTCAGTTTCGATATAGTGCCTGGCCAGAGAAGTACGACCCGGCACATCAGAACACTTCTGCTGACTCTTCCTCAGAAACTCACGTACCTCCTGTCCCTGGTGCACTGACCAAGTGTCACCAACTATCACAGAAGGTATAGGGGGTTTTTCACTTTTCTCTAGTTCCCCTTGAACCCTCTTTAGCACATCTATTTTCTTGAATATCGGTTGACTCATAAAGTCTATTTCACAGACCTTAAGCTCCTCTGCCATGGTCTCTGACCATTTTAAGCTACACTGTTCAAATGATTGGGACTGTAGAAGGAGCTGATCGTTTTTCTTTTGCAGTACACATAATTCATCCGCTAAGTCTCCAGCTGAATTGTAATGTTCTACCGTAACAACAGCATTCTTATATAGAGCCTTAGACTTATTGAGCAGCATTTGCTCTTGCAACGAAGAGATTCCCTGTATCCTTCCTTTTACTTCATTGACCTTCTCACGAAGATGCTCATGGCTTTCATCACACTCCTTCATCACAGTTTGGAGTTTTTTCTGAGAAGTCATCAATTCATCTGGTACCTGTTGGACGTCTTTTATGTCTTCGGCCCCTTCTTCAGGCTCTTCTGGTAGAACATGCTCAGAAGCCCTACCGTCAGTCTTACATTCTACCTCTTCAGTCACATCATTATGGTCTCCAATATTTCCATTTATTCCGGCTTTCAAGTTCTCCTTGATAGCTGCATCTGTATACTCAGAACCCGCCGGATTCTTCTCTTCCACCACGTTCTGCATCCCATCTGAGCTCCCGTGTGTCTGCAGCGGCAACGGAGTGACACATCGCTTTTCCCATTTGTTGGGACGTGGCTCCGATGTAGACTCCATGAAAGTGCGCTTGAGTTCACCAACGCCAGCCTGATGTCTCAAAATCTCATCTTGTGACTTATCCAGATCCTTGGTGTCACTCGGGAACACCGCTGGGGCTCCGGGCGCCGAACTTCCAGCCTGAGCTTCACGAGTTGCAGCTACTGATCCGAACCGCAACCCGTCCACGCCGCTGTCTTCGGCAGAAACAGATTCCTGGACAGAGTCAGTCCCCATATCTTCAGTCTTGTTCCTCACAGCTTCACTTGAGACCTCAGCTTCTGATGAGGCATCTGGCTTGGTGACTACCACTTCTATGGCTTTTTCCACCTCTGCAGCATCTCCCTCAGAGTCCTTGGCACGATACAGATCCACACCATACCTTGGTAACTTCACATTTCCAACAGCATCTACTTGGGCTGTGTTCAGTTTCAGAGTCCTGCCTTTAAAGCTCAGCTCTCCTCCTTTCACCTTAGTCTTCGCCAGGGAACCGGCCAACTGTAAAACATCTTCAGATGCCATCTTCTGTCCGACTGCAAGGTCAGCATCAGCCTTCCTCTCAGGACTCTCAACCTCCTCTGCTACCATGCCTTCCTCATTTGCACTGGTTGCTTGATTGTCATCAGATGATTCACTATCACTACCACTATCCCTGTCTGACCCCTTTTTCTCAGCCACATCTGGCTCACTTTCAGGGTTATACACTTCATTTTCATTCACATCCTGCTCACTGTCAGGGTTATACAATTCATTCTCATTCACATCCTGCTCACTTTCAGGGTTATACACTTCATTTTCATTCACATCCTGCTCACTGTCAGGGTTATACAATTCATTCTCATTCACATCTTGATCTGGAACCTTAGTTAACATGTCATCCACAACATTAACTTCACCATCTGGTCCCTGGTTTCCCTCAGGTGGTCCCTCAAGTATGTGACTATATGACAACCCCAGCACTATACTTCCATATAGCTCAGGTACTAGGAGCTGGCTCACGACCTCTCCCTGGACTTCAGTGTCCCTATACAACAGGTGAGTGTTTATGGCAACATGAGGAAACCTCTCCTCAGAGCCAGGCTCTTGGGAAACCTCATTTACAACATTATATATATTCCTGGGCCGTTTTAAGAGAGGGGTCTCGCCACTGCTCACTCTCAAAATTGTCACAGGACACAGGTAAGTCAGGGACACTCGGTTCCGAAGAACCACCATCCTCGTCTCCCAACATCACCTGCAAAGGAATTTCATCACTATCACAGTCATCATTATTATCAATATCATTATCATGATTATGATCATTATCATCATCACTATCATGATCATCATCATTATCATTATCAGCATCAGCATCATTATCATGGTCATCATCATTATCATTATCATCATCATCATCATTATCACATAAGTTTAACGGCCCACTAGCATTGTGTTCCGCCCCTCGGGACTGCGCACCCTCAATAGGAGCTTCATCACACTGTCCATCAGAAACATTTTTCCCCCAGAGATCCTTAGACCAGGGAAAGTCATTACCCAATATGACGGGGGGCACCAGGTTCTTCACTACCCCCACTTCACATGAAACCTCCCCGCGTTTGGGGATCAAGTCCACGACAGTCTCGGGTAGACTTTGGTGTCTCCATGGACGCACACCACACTCAGGTGTTTATCAGGGATAAAGTCCCTATCAATCAGGCTGTCCCATACGGAAGTCACTGGACTCTCTGAGTCCAAGAGGGCCTGTGCTGGGCAGTCATTTACAACCACCGGGGACCCCTGTGGTCCAGTCTCTTCGGCTGAGGTGGACACACACACAGGCTCTGCGCAGGGAGAGAGGGATCCGCCAACATCACAACACATAGGCTCCCCCTCTATTGGACAGTTGGCTGCAATTTCACGACATCTCCAACACTGTCCATCACACTCTCCCACCCACACGACCCCAACAGCTGGAACGCTCTTACCGGGAGAGTTCGGCGTCCAGGAACTCTGAAGTGACGACCTCTCAGACGGCTGGTCACGGAGGCAGTCTTTGGTGGCGAAGGCCCTCTCCATCAGGCTGACCAGACGATTGGCGTCCTGGTGGTCTCCTTGTCCGACCTCTGGCTGTACCTCAGGAGGACGTGCTTGGGTGTAGCGGTCCACTATCACCTTTTCAACTCCATAATCAGGTTTGCTGACTGCAGACTCCCAACTGCATCTCCAGTCATGAACTCCCCTGGCACGGGCTGTCACCGTAACACCCAGCCGGGTAAGAATCTCCGCTTTCAGCTTGGCATAGTCTTGGCTGTCCTGCTCGCTCAGGTCAGCATAGGCCCTTTGGGGTTCTCCAATCAGATAGGGTGCGACCATCATGGCCCATTCAGATAGGGGCAGATTCTCCTTCTCTGCCAGTCCCTCAAACCTAGTGAGATATACCTCCACATCGTCACGAGGTGTCATCTTTTTCAGGGACCGTCTTACCGCCTTCTTTACAGCGGACAATGCAGGTGACTTTGCAACATTACTTTGGGACGATGCGCTGCAAGTCTTTTGTAGTGCTGCAACCTGCTCAAAAAACAACCGGTTATTCTCCTGCTGCTGCTGCAGGAATTGCTGCTGGGCCTGCTGCATGCGCTGCTGGTGCTGCAGGCGCTGCTGCTCCATGCTCTGCTGCATGCTTCGCTGGGCCTGGACCAGGTACTCAACGAGCTCCTCCATACTGCCGGACTTATCTGTCTCAACCACGGCAGTCTTATGTTGCACATTAACTTGCGCCATTTGTTCAAACAGCGCCTCCATGCTGTCATCCATGCTGTCAGACTTCTCTGTCTCAACAACGGCAGTCTTCACTCAAGACATACACACTCCACAGTCTTTTCCACAGAAAATTCAGCCTTGCTGTGCAGACACTTTTTTTTTTTTCTTTGCAAAGTCTATTAGGGATACTGTCTCTTTAAGACTGCTCCAACAGACGTTTCTCCTTGCTGACACACTTTTTTTTTCTCTGCAAACTCTATTAGGGCCACTGTCTCTTTAAGACTGCTCCAACAGACGTTTCTCTTTTTTTTTTTTTTTCTCTTGACACACTTTTTTTTTCTCTCTCTGCTGCTGCTTCAACAGACTTCACCTTTTATTGCTGTCTCTCGCCACTGTGCTGCACGCACATTCCAGCACCAATTGTAAGCTTTTCAGGGGATATAGCTCTGGGATCGCCGTCCGGGTAGACGGAGTGGCACGGAAACAGTTCATTCACAGACAGCAGTTCTGGTAAAAACTGGCAACAACCAGTTTTATTAAAGTCCACAGCAAACAGAACATAATCAAAACCAAATCATAAACATAAGCCCTGGGCTTGTCCAGCCACTTACTACACTTAGATAGATTTCCCTCTCTATCCGGGTCTAGACTCTAACAGCCTGTCCCCAAAACAACACATATGTTCAGTAGTTACCAGCATGGAGTTTCACAGAGTCTCCTCCTTGTGTCTGAAGGCATATCCAACGTCCAGACTTGAGAGAGCTCCCCTCCTATTCAGCAGCTATCCGCATGGATTCTCACAGAGACTACTCCTGTGTCCGGGTACATCGAGCACCCAGACTGAGACATCTCATACTCCTGGAGACTCCTTCTTGTGCCTGGACTCCTTGTCCAGACTAAGCGAGCTCTCTGTCTGTGTTCGCAGACACCTACTTCTGGTCTCCTAATTAACAGCTGAGTGGTTTCAGGCCTGAGCTGCAAGTGTGTACTGAATGTAAGGTGTAGTGACCTTTCTCTACCACTAGGTTTACAAAGCCATACATTTCCCTTATACCAGTCAGCAAAGTATCTAGGTGAAATGTACACCCCATTCAACACACATACTCTCACTGTCTCACAATATATATATATGTATATATACAATTATGCTCAAAAGTTTACATACCCTGGCAGAATTTGTGCTTTTTTTCACAGACTATGAATGATAACACCAAAACTTTTTCTCCACTCATGGTTAGTGGTTGGGTGAAGCCATTTATTGTCAAACTACTGTGTTTTCTCTTTTTAAATCATAATGACAACCCACAAGACCGTGATAAAAAGTTTACATACCCTGGTGATTTTGGCCTGATAACATGCACAGAAGTTGACACAAATGGGTTTAACCAGCTAGTAAAGGTAACATCCTCACCTGTGACCTGTTTGCTTGTAATCAGTGTGTGGACATAAAAGCTGAGTGAGTTTCAGGGGTCCAGACAGACTCTTGCATCTTTCATCCAGCCACTGACGTTTCTGGATTGTGAGTTATGGGGAAAGCAAAAGAATTTTTAACATATCTATGGGAAAAGGTAGATGAACTGTATAAAACAGGAAAGGGATACAAAAAGATATACAAGGAATTGATAATGCTAGTCAACAGCATTCAAACTGTGATTTACAAATGAACGATCAGGGGTTCTGTAAACACAAAGCCACAGTCAGGTAGACCAACAAAAATTTCGTCCACAACTGCCAGGAACATTGTTCAGGATGCAAAGAAAAACCCACAAATAACATCAGCTGAAATACTGGACTCTCTGAAAACTAGTGGTGTGGCTGTTTCAAGATGCACAATAAGGAGGCACTTGAAGAAAAATGGGCTACATGGCCGAGTTGCCAGAAGAAAGCCATTACTGCGCAAATGCCACAAAGTATCTCACCTACAATACGCAAAACAGCACATAGACAAGCCTCAAAACTTCTGGAACAAGATAATTTGGAGTGATTAGACCAAAATTGAACTTTTTGGCCACAACCATAAAAGGTACATTTGGAGAGAGGTCAACAAGGCCTATGATGAAAGGAAAACCATTCCTACTGTAAAGCACGGAGGTAGATTGCTGATGTATTGGGGATGTGTGTAAGGTTCTGTGTATCTGTTTCTGAAACTCAGTTTGTTCGTCGGCCATTTTGCTTTCTGTTTTGCTGCAGCTATCTTGCCCTCAGTCAAAATGGAGTTTTCCAGCTTGCATGTTCCCGCCCTGATTCTCTCCGTTTGCTTCTTAAACAGCCACAGCTGAGCAATCAGTGCTTCAGAATCTAGCCTGCAGTGAACCTGTGTTCTGACTCCTGAAGCCTTGGACCTTGTACTCCAGCCATTCCTACTGAGGAACTCTGAAGCACTTGTGGACTCTGAACTCTGCTCTTGAGAGCCTCACGTTTGCATGGACTTGCGGTAACAGAGAAGATCTGAATCTGTTGTGGAGAGTTATTGCTGAGCTTAGATTACTCTGGCCTGCTGTGTCTCCTGCTTCTGTGTTTGCAACCTGTGTGTTTATTTTTGCCAATTTGTATGAAGCAATACAAGACTTTCTTTATCAACCTGTGTCTCAAGTATTTTCATCGCACCCAAGCACAAGACGCTATATGAACTGTACCACATACATTACAAGATTCTGAAGCCAAACGTTAGTGTCTGCTGGGTCTGGAAAGGCTTGTCTGCTGTACTGTGGATATCGGATGTCCGGTTGTACTTTCTGTGATGACAGTGGTTGTGACTTCTCACAACCATTCCAGATGTCTGGTTGAAAGCTTTCTGTGATGATAGTGGTTGTGACTTCTCACAACCATTCCAGGTGAGCAGTTCCCTTAAAGTTTTTTCTTTCTTCAGTGTTGCCACAGGTGAACACTATTGTTTTTTTTTCTCTCCTCTTCTTCCAGTATCCTGTCTTAAAAGATCAGGAAAATGGAGGCCCGCATAAAGGAACTTTGCGGAGTGACTGATAATATCCTTGCAGATTTGCAGAATATAAAGACCCGTTTTACAAATCTTCAGGACCTAAATAATCACAATTTGCAAGTGGTTGGACAGACTACCCAGGATTTGCGAGCCAGGATTGAGGTTCTGGAGGGGCGAGTCCAGGCTCCTGCCGTGGCCCCGAGTTCTGGGATTCCCAAGTTGCCCCCTTTTCGTTTTGGTGGTGAACGTGAAAAATTCAGGGGATTTGTTAATCAATGCAATCTTTTTTTTTCTGCACATGCTTCACAATTTCCTACTGAACGATCTAAGGTGCTTACTATAATTATGTTGCTTACCAACAAGGCTTTGATATGGGCAAACCCTCTGATTGAGACTGAGGATGATTGTTTGAATCACCTTGATGATTTTATTTCAGCCATGGGGCAGGTGTTTGATGACCCCAATCGAGGTGCAACAGCTGAAGCAGCCATGTTAGCTTTGCGCCAAGGTAAGCACTCGGTAGCTGAATATGCCTTGGATTTCAGGAGATGGGCCCTTGATACCACCTGGGACAATTCCGCCAAAAAATCTATTTTTCGAAAGGGGTTATCCCCACTGATTAAGGATGAACTTGCTCGTGCCGACCCTCCCACTGCGTTAGGTGACTTTATTAACTACTGCATCCGTATTGATACTCGTTTAACTGAACGCAGGCAAGAGAGATGGTTCGAAAGCAATCGTACTAACCTTTTCCTACCTTCCTCTCCAGCTAAGGAACCTTTGAATAGGATTACACGGGAACCTGAACCTGAACCCATGCAGGTAGACTCTTTACTACGACGGGTTAGTGATGCACGCAAGGAACATCGTTTTAAGGAGAATCTATGTTTTTATTGTGGTAAGTCAGGGCACTTTATTATTAACTGTCCCAGCCGTTCTCGCAAGACTACTGCAGCACTCATTCATTGTGAGTGTTGCGAGAGGGGATCTGTCAGGTCCGAGCCTCAGGCTCCAGAGAGAGCTGCAGCAACAGATCTTGATTTCTCGGACTTAAACTCCGTTACCTCTGAGGACGTTGACTGTGTAAATGCTGCCATCTTTCAAGTTTCCTCAGCGGTGTCCCAGCTGAGTTGTAAGAAAAACAATTCTCACTGTTTTCTTTCCATCAAACTCTGGGTTGACTCAGCCTGGGTGTCTAGCTCTGCTATGATCGACTCAGGTGCAAGTGGAAATTTTATGGATGTCTCCTTTGCTCTAAAACAGGGAATACGTTCAGTGAAGAAGGCTACTCCAGTACAGATGGAAACTGTGGATGGCTCCCTGCTGACCTCTGGACCAGTGGATCAGGAAACAGAGCCTTTAAAGGTTCTTATGGGTAAAGATCATCAAGAGAAACTGTCCTTTATGCTTATCTCTTCTCCTCACTTTCCCATTATTCTAGGGCTACCATGGCTGCAGGCTCAGAATCCTACCATTAACTGGGAGACCAAGGAATTACACTTTCCAGAGAAACAGATGAGTCCAAAAATTTCAGCTTGCTCTGTTCCTAAAGGAACCATGTCAGTCCCTGAACTACCAGCTGTATACCAGGACTATGTGGATTTATGTGACAAGAAGAACGCTGACCAGCTTCCTCCTCACCGTCCATATGATTGTCCAATTGAATTATTGCCTGGAGCAGAGATACCTTTTGGTAAGATCTACCCCTGGCGGGGCCCGAGCTGAAGGCTTTAAAAGAGTACATAGACGAAAATCTAGCCAAGGGCTTCATACGCCCCTCTTCATCTCCTGCAGGGGCACCCATATTCTTTGTAAAGAAGAAAGATGGATCCCTGAGACCATGCGTAGACTATAGGGAACTCAATAAGGTTACTATTAGAAACCGTTATCCATTGCCTTTAATCCCTGAGTTATTGGAGAGAGTGCGACATGCCAAAATTTTTTCTAAACTAGATCTTCGGGGGGCCTATAACTTAGTCCGTATTAGACCTGGGGATGAATGGAAGACTGCATTCAGGTCACGCTATGGACACTTTGAATATCTGGTTATGCCTTTTGGTCTGAGTACCGCCCCAGCCACTTTCCAACACTTGGTGAATGACATCTTCAGGGATCTCCTAGATACATTCGTGGTAATTTATTTGGATGATATTTTAATTTTTTCTAACTCCACAGAGGAACATCATGGACATGTGAGAATGGTCTTGGAACGTCTAAGACAAAATCATCTTTACATCAAGCTTGAAAAGTGTGAATTCCATAAGACCGAAATTCAATTTCTGGGGTATGTACTGTCTACACAAGGAATTAGTATGGATGGAAGTAAAACCCAAGCCATCAATGATTGGCCAAGTCCTAGAAATGTGAAGGAGGTACAGCGCTTCATCGGGTTTGCAAACTTCTATAGACGTTTCATTAGAAATTTCTCTGAGGTAGTGTCACCTATCACCCAACTTACCCGGAAAGAGTCTAAGTTCTCCTGGACTCCCCAAGCCCAGGAAGCATTTTCCCGTCTAAAAGATAAATTTACCACTGCACCTATCCTAGTACATCCCAACCAGAGCTTGCCTTCATAATAGAGGTGGATGCTTCAGACTGTGCCGTGGGAGCTATACTCTCTCAGAGAACAGGTGAGAAGAATGTCTTGCATCCCTGTGCCTTCTTTTCCCAGCAGTTGTCTTCGGCTGAGAAGAACTACGATGTGGGCAATAGAGAGTTGTTGGCCATTATTGCCGCCTTCAAAGAATGGAGACACCTTCTTCAAGGAGCTGCACAGCAAATAGTCGTTCTGACAGACCATCGTAATCTTGAGTTTATCAGGTCGGCTAAGTGCCTGACTCCTCGCCAGGCTCGCTGGAATCTTTTCTTAAACCAATTTAATTTTATTATTTCTTATAGACCAGGATCGCGCAATGGAAAGGCTGATGCACTCTCTAGGATTTACTCAGCAGAGACACGTCCAATTACTCCTCCTAAGACTATTCTTCCTGACTCTAGATTCCTAGGAGTGATTCATCATCAAGACCTAATTAAAGACATCAAGGAAGCATACCATGCGGATTCTTTTTTGGCTCAACCCCCAAGGGACGTAAGTCTTGTCTTTAAGAATGGTGTGTGGATTCTGGGACAACGTCTGTATATACCTGAAACAGTCAGATTGAGAGTATTGCAACTCATTCACGATTCCAAAATAGCCGGGCATAGAGGAATTCTAAAGACACAGGAATTTCTTTCTCGTTTCTTTTGGTGGCCCACTTGTAGGAAGGATGTTTTGGACTATGTCACTTCATGTGAGGTTTGTGCAAGATGCAAAACACCTCGCTCTTCACCAACTGGTCTGTTACAGCCTCTTCCCACCCCGTCCCGCCCGTGGGGATCCATTTCTATGGACTTCATTGTGGAATTACCAACCTCTCAAGGGAAGAACACTATTCTAGTGGTGGTTGACCGTTTAACAAAGGCAGCTCATTTTATCCCTTGTGTCGGCTTACCCACTGCAAAACAGACATCAGATTTGATGATTAAAGATGTGTTTCGTTTACATGGAGTACCGGATGAGGTTATTTCGGATCGAGGGGTGCAATTCACTTCTAGGTTTTGGCAAAATTTCTGTGCAGCATTGGACATTAAAGTAAACCTTTCTTCTGCTTTTCATCCCCAGACTAATGGACAAACCGAACGAACCAATCAAACCCTGGAGCAGTATCTCCGCTGCTTTATCTGCCACCTACAGGATGATTGGGTGGATCTACTTCCATTGGCTGAGTTCTCTTACAACAACTCTCAGAGTGCCTCCACTAAACAGTCTCCTTTTTACTCTAATCTAGGTTATCACCCTAACATTCTACCACGATTTCCCATAGAGACGCCTTTGCCAGCAGAGGCTGAAAGAGTCACGACTTTACAGAAGAATATGGATCTTCTAAAGGAGAATCTGGAATCGGCTCAGGAAAGGTACAAGAAGGCAGCAGATAAATTTCGTAAACCTGCACCAGCTTTTAAGGTAGGAGACCTGGTCTGGCTGTCAACCAGAAATCTTAAGTTAAGGATTCCATTGTCTAAGTTGGGACATAAGTACATTGGACCCTATAAAATCAGTAAGATTATAAGTGCCGTTGCTTGTCGTCTTCAATTGCCCAGAACTATGAGAATCCACCCTGTCTTTCATGTATCCCTACTAAAGGCTGCGACACCCAATACGTTTCCTGGACGTTCTTCTCCTTGCCCTGACCCAGTGCTAGTCGATGGTCAGGAAGAATTTGTGGTGGAAAGGATTTTAGATTCCAGGTTGTATAGAAATCAGTTACAATATCTGATTAAATGGCAGGGCTACCCAGTGGAGGACAACTCATGGGAGCCAGTTAATAACGTTAATGCTCCTCGCTTGCTCCGTCAGTTTCATCAGAGGTACCCACACAAGCCTGGTCTGAGGTCATCCGGAGGTTGTCCCTAAGGGGGGAGTAATGTAAGGTTCTGTGTATCTGTTTCTGAAACTCAGTTTGTTCGTCGGCCATTTTGCTTTCTGTTTTGCTGCAGCTATCTTGCCCTCAGTCAAAATGGAGTTTTCCAGCTTGCATGTTCCCGCCCTGATTCTCTCCGTTTGCTTCTTAAACAGCCACAGCTGAGCAATCAGTGCTTCAGAATCTAGCCTGCAGTGAACCTGTGTTCTGACTCCTGAAGCCTTGGACCTTGTACTCCAGCCATTCCTACTGAGGAACTCTGAAGCACTTGTGGACTCTGAACTCTGCTCTTGAGAGCCTCACGTTTGCATGGACTTGCGGTAACAGAGAAGAAGATCTGAATCTGTTGTGGAGAGTTATTGCTGAGCTTAGATTACTCTGGCCTGCTGTGTCTCCTGCTTCTGTGTTTGCAACCTGTGTGTTTATTTTTGCCAATTTGTATGAAGCAATACAAGACTTTCTTTATCAACCTGTGTCTCAAGTATTTTCATCGCACCCAAGCACAAGACGCTATATGAACTGTACCACATACATTACAATGTGTGAGCTACAAAGGCACAGGAAACTTGGACAGAGTTCAAGGAAAGATGAATGCAGCATGTTATCATCAAATACTGGAGGCAAATTTGCAATCATCAGCCCAGAAGGTGTGCATGGGACGTACTTGGACGCTCCAACATGACAACGATCCTAAACACAAGGCCAGATCAACCTGTCATTGGCTACAGCAGAACAAAGTGAAGGTTCTGGAGAGGCCATTTGAGTCTCCTGGCCTCAATATCATCGAACCACTCTGGGAAAATCTCAAGCGTGCAGCTTATGCTAGACAGCCCAGGAATTTACAGGAACTGGAGGCTTTTTGCCAAGAAGAGTGGGCAGCTTTACCATCTGAGAAAATAAAGAATCTTATCCACAACTACCACAAAGATTTCAACCTGTCATTGATGTTAGAGGGGGAAATGGGGTATGTGAACTTTTGATCAGGGTCATTTGGATGTTTTGGTTTGTCATTATGATTTAAAAAGAGAAAACTGTTATGTTACGGTAGCTGAGGAGTGCAGGTAAAAAAGGAAATACACCAGAGCAGTTGGAATCTATGAGATTGCAGTACCCTGACTAACCACCGCGGTGGCTCATGGGTTAATAATGGGTTAATGTCACCTTGCTATTGAAAGGTGACATTAATCTGGGTTAATAATGGAGAGGTGTCAATTAGACAACTATACATTATTAATCCTATAGTAATAAAGGGTTAAAAAAGATACACACACACATTAATTAAAAAATCTTTGTAAACCATGTGTCATATCAAGTCGGGTTCTTTAATGATTTTACAGAAGCCAGCAATTGATTTAGCGGCTATTATGCTATGTAGAACAGTATGAACTATAAATATATATATATATATATATATATATATACAGTCATGGCCAAAAGTTTTGAGAATGACACAAATATTATATTTTCACATGATCTGCTGCCCTCTGGTTTTTATGTGTGTTTGACAGATGTTTTTATCACAGACAGAAATATAATTACAAACATATGAGTAACAAAAGCTTATATTGACAGTTAGAATGAGTTAATGCAGAAAGTCAATATTTGCAGTGTTGACCCTTCTTCTTCAGGACCTCTGCAATTCTCCCTGGCATGCTCTCAATCAACTTCTGGACCAAATCCTGACTGATAGCAGTCCATTCTTGCACAATCAATGCTTTCATTTTGTCAGAATTTTTAGGTTTTTGTTTGTCCACCCGTCTCTTAATGATTGACCACAAGTTCTCAATGGGATTAAGATCTGGGGAGTTTCCAGGCCATGGACCCAAAATCTATATGTTTTGTTCCCTGAGCCATTTAGTTATCACCTTTGCTTTATGACAAGGTGCTCCATCATGCTGGAAAAGGCATTGTTGATCGCCAAACTGCTCTTGGAGGGTTGGGAGAAGTTGCTCTTGGAGGACATTCTGGTACCATTCTTTATTCATGGCTGTGTTTTTAGGCAAGACTGTGAGAGAGCCGATTCCCTTGGTTGAGAAGCAACCCCACATATGAATGGTTTCAGGATGCTTAACAGTTGGCATGAGACAAGACTGGTGGTAGCGCTCACCTTGTCTTCTCCGAATGAGGCGTTTTCCTGATGTCCCAATCGAAAAGGGGATTCATCAGAGAAAATAACTTTACCCCAGTCCTCAGCAGTCCACTGCCTGTACCTTTTGTAGAATATCAGTCTGTCCATGATGTTTTTTCTGGAGAGAAGTGGCTTCTTTGCTGCCCTCCTTGAGACCAGGCCTTGCTCCAAGAGTCTCCGCCTCACAGTGCGTGCAGATGCACTCACACCTGCCTGCTGCCATTCCTGAGCAAGCTCTGCACTGCTGGTAGCCTGATCCCGCAGCTGAAACACTTTTAAGAGACGGTCCTGGCGCTTGCTGGTCTCTCTTGGGCGCCCTGGAGCCTTTTTGGCAACAATGGAACCTCTCTCCTTGAAGTTCTTGATGATGCGATAGATTGTTGACTGAGGTGCAATCTTTCTAGCTGCGATACTCTTCCCTGTTAGGCCATTTTTGTGCATTGCAATGATGACTGCACGTGTTTCTTTAGAGATAACCATGGTTAACAGAAGAGAAACAATGATGCCAAGCACCAGCCTCCTTTTAAAGTGTCCAGTGGTGTCATTCTTACTTAATCATGACAGATTGATCTCCAGCCATGTCCTCATCAACACCCACACCTGTGTTAATGGAGTAATCACTGGAAAGAGGTTAGCTGGTCCTTTTAAGGCAGGGCTGCAATGATGTTGAAATGTGTTTTGGGGGATAAAGTTCATTTTCTAGCCAAATATTGACTTTGCTGTTAAGCTGATCACTCTTTATAACATTCTGGAGTATATGCAAATTGCCATTAGAAAAAGTGAAGCAGTAGACTTTGTAAAAATTAATATTTGTGTCATTCTCAAAACTTTTGTCCATGACTGTATATGCATATATATGTGTGTCTCAATGACATGTATATACAGTATATATATGTATTCTATGTGTATATATCTATTCTTTTTTTTTTTTTAGGAGCATGCTCAGTTAAAAAAACGGATCCGTCACCGGAATCCATCATTTGACGGATGATGACAGATCCAGCGCCCATAGGCTTCCATTATAAAAAACAACGGTCAGCAACGGATCCGTCACTGTCCGATTTTCCGACGGAGACAAAAAACGTTGCTTTGTGCGTCGTGTCTGGCAGCAGGACCAAAAAAAGCATGGCCATCCATCGCATCTGTTGCTAATACAAGTCTATGAGAAAAAAATGGATCCAGCAGCATCAATCGCCAGATCCGTTTTTTTCACAAAACGACGGATTGTGACTGACGGCAAAAAACTGATGTGTCAAAGAGGCCTTAAATAAAAAATAAACTATAGATGTTTGGTATCTGCATACTCGAACTGACCTGGGAAATCACTCTGCCAGCTCAGTTTAACCATAGAGTGAGCATGGTAAATAGAAAACCCCCCAAAAAATTGTGGAATCGCACTTTTTTTGCAATTTCACAGCATTTGAGATTTTATTCCTATTTTCCAGTACACTGTATGGTATAGTCAATGATGGCATTCAAATGTACAACTTGTCCTGCAAAGAAAAACTCCTCAAAAAACCTTTATTGACTGAAAAAATAAAAAAGTTATGACTCTTGGAAGGGGAGGAAAAAACGAAAATGAAAAAAGAAACGGAAAATGGCCAGGAGTGAAAGTGGAGGGGTTAAACACATATTAACATATTTTCTTGGCAATTAGAGGATTTGCAGTACTGGGATTTGCAGTAAATTTATTCATTTAAAAAATATATTTTTAGAAAATTTGTCAAAACTGGCAGATTTGAATTTCAAAAGATCTGCTCATTTCTAGAAATGAATGAAAAATAAATTAAATAAAGGAAAAATTTTAAAAAAATTATAGCTACTGCCAGTCCAATTAGTCATTTTTGCGACCAGCTCTACCTAAGAAAAAGTAAAACGTCTTCGATGCTATAAAAATAATTGTTTCAGGAAGAAAATACAATTAAATGTATTTTCATTGTTTAGAAAATGTAAAAACAGACGCATGTTTCTGAACATAAAAAATACAAAGAAGAAAGTGTTATAATACTGCGGATTGCAAAAAAAGGTAGTAATAATAATTTGAATAAACTAATTAAAAAAAAATAATTTAAAGCTTTTAAGATCTCATCTAAAAAAATTAAAATGTGCCTGATCATTAAAAAAAGGAAAACTGCATGGTTTGTACTAGTTAATTTGCAGTAGTTGTTTTCCTGGCAAGGTAAATATGGCCCTTCCAAGTGCAGGCCCACTGAGTTTTATTAATAACAGAAAGTGAGAAAGATTTTACATCTTTAAGGCTAAGTTCACACGTTGCGGAATTGCCGAAGAAATTTCCGCGGCAATCCCGCACTTCTCCCGCAGGAAATACGCACGTTTTTTGTATGCTGATTCCCGCCAGAATAATAGCGTTTTGCAAGCGTAATTAGCTTGCAGAATGCTAGCGTTTTCCTAGCGATCTGTAGCATCGCTTGGAAAACTGATTGACAGGTTGGTCACACGAGTCACACATAGTGTTTGACACGTGTGACCAACTTTTTACTATTGATGCCGCCTATGCCGCATCAATAGTAAAAAGATCTAATATAAAAATAATTAAAAAAATAATAAATAATGATATTCTCACCTTCCGGCGTCCCCCGCAGCCTTCCCGCCTCTCAGCGACGCTCCTGGCAACTCGCGGTCCCAAGGATGCATTGCGACAAATCACACCGATGACGTAGCATCTCGCGAGACCGCTATGCCATCTGGGTGATTCTCGCAAAGGACTCTTGGGACCGGAAGTTGCCGGGAGCGTCGCTGAAGGCGGGAAAGCTGCGTGGGACGCCGGAAGGTGAGAAATATCATTATTTTTTAGTTTAATTATTGTTTTACCAGGGATATGGTACCCAGGGCCTGGAGGAGAGTCTCCTCTGCTCCAGACCCTGGGTACCATCCGCACATGAACCGCTTACATTGCGCATAGTGGGCATAGCCACATGCGGAAAGTAAGCGGTTCAATGCATTCCTATGGCGGCGGAATCACAGCGGTTACGCTAAATTAATGAACATGTTGCTTTTTTTTCCGCGAAGCGTTTTTTTTCGCAGAAAAAACGCAACATGTGTACAAAACATGCGGAATCAATTAAAACGTATAGAATGCTTAATGCTTGCGTTTTGTTTGCGGTTTAACCGCGGAAAATAGCGGAAAACCGCGAAAAAAACGCAATTATTCCTGATCGTGTGCACTTAGCCTTAGGGTTTATTCCAATAAACCTAAAATGTCAACATACTCTGCAAGGATTGCAAAATAACTTGCATATTTGCATTATCATAGTAATTGGTATATGATGCAACATAAACAATACATCCTTTAGAAAAACATCGGTCAACTCCTGGACAGTCTGTGGTGCAATGTGACATTGGTGGATGGAGCGAGACATGCTGTCCCAGATGTTGCAGGCAGCAGGTTCAGACTCAGCACATGTGACAGACATGACAAAGTGTGGAGACGCCGTGGAGAGCGATCTGCTGCCTGCAACATCCTTCAGCGTGACCGGCTTGGCAGTGGGTCAGTAATAGTGTGGGGTGGCATTTCTTTGGAGGGCCACCCAGCCCTCTATGTGCTCGCCAGAGGTAGCCTGACTGCCATTAGGTACCGACATGAGATCATCAGACCCCTTGTGAGATCATATGCTGGTACGGTTGGCCCTGGGTTCCTCCTAATGCAGGACAATGCCAGACCTCATGTGGCTGGAGTGTGTCAGCAGTTCCTGCAAGATGAAGGCATTGAAGCTATGGACTGGCATGCCCGTTCCCCAGACCTGAATCCGATTGAGCACATCTGGGAGAGCATGTCTCACTCCATCCACCAACGTCACGTTGCACCACAGACTGTCCAGGAGTTGACGGATGCTTTAGTCCAGGTCTGGAAGGAGATCCCTCAGGAGAACATCCACAACCTCATCAGGAGCATGCCAGGCTTTGTAGGGAGGTCATACAGGCACGTGGAGGCCACACACAATACTGAGCATCATTTTGATTTGTTTCCACTTTAATTTTGTCTTGTTTTGATTTTCATTTTGACTTGTTTCCACTTTCATTTTGGGGGTCTCTCCAAATCAGGTCTCCATTGGTTCAAAAATTTGATTTCCATTGATGATTTTTGTGTGATTATGTTGACAACACATTCAACTTTGTACACAACAAAGTATTCAATAAGAATATTTCACAGAATCATAGAATGGTAGAGTTGGAAGGGACCTCCTGGGCCATCTGGTCCAACCCCCTGCTCAAAGCAGGATTTACTTAATCATCCCAGACAGACATCGGTCCAACCTCTGTTTGAAGACTTCTATTGAAGGAGAACTCACCACCTCTCGTGGCAGCCTGTTCCACACATTGATCACCCTCAATGTCAAAAAGTTTTTCTAATATCTAATCTATGTCTCCTCCCATTCAGTTTTATCCCATTGCTTCTAGTCTTTCCTTGTGCAAATGAGAATAAAGATGACCCTTCTACAATGTGACAGCCCTTGAGATATTTGTATACAGCTATTAAGTCTCCTCTCAGTCTTCTCTTTTGCAAACTAAACATTCCCAAATCCTGCAACCGTACCTCATAGGACATGGTTTGCCCACCAGTCACCTTTCTAGTTGCTCTTCTCTGAACTTGCTCTAGTTTGTTGATGTCTTTTTTAAAATGTGGTGCTCAAAACAGGACACAGTATTCCAGATGAGGTCTGACCAAAGAGGAGTAAAGGGCAATAATGACTTCACGTGATCTAGACTGTATGCTTCTGTTAATACATCTTAGAATTGTATTTGCCTTTTTTGCTGCTGCATCACACTGCTGACTCATGTTCAATCTGTGATCTATTAGTATTTCCAAGTCTTTTTCATATGTGCTGTTACTTAGCCCTATTCCTCCCATTTTGTATATGCTTTTTTCATTTTTATTGCCCAGATGTAGTACTTTGCATTTTTACCTGTTAAAAACTATTCTGTTAGTTGCTGCCCACTGCTCCAGTTTAATTATATATTTTTGAATCCTCTCTCTCTCTTCTCCAGTATTAGCTATCCCTCCTAGCTTTGTGCCATCAGCAAATTTAATCAGCTTACCCTCAATTCCTTCATCTAAATCATTTATAAAGATGTTGAACAATACAGGGCCCATGACAGAGCCCTGTGGTACCCCACTTGAGACATTTTTCCAACTGGATGTGCAGCCATTTACGATGACTCTTTGGGACCAATCACTAAGCCAGTTATGAATCCACCTAACAGTTGCCTTGTCTATTCCATACTTAGTCATTTTTCAATAAGGATTGTGTGAAATACTTTGTCAAATGATTTGCTGAAGTCAAGATATACTATATCTACAGCATTTCCCTGATCCACACAGTCAGTGATTCTGTCATAGAAGGAAATTAAATTAGTCTGACATGACTTATTAGTTACAAACCCCCTTGCAGACTCTGTTTAATCACTTCATTCTTATCCAGGTACTTACATACATGTTTAATAATTTCATTAATTTAGATCTAAGATGTGTTATTTGAGTGTTCCCTTTATTTTTTTGAGCAGTGTATATATATATATATATACAGTACAGGCCAAAACTTTGGACACACCTTCTCATTCAAAGATTTTTCTGTATTTTCATGACTATGAATATTGTACATTCACACTGAAGGCATCAAAACTATGAATTAACACATGTGGAATTATATACTTAACAAAAAAGTGTGAAACAACTGAAAATATGTCTTATATTCTAGGTTCTTTAAAGTAGCCACCTTTTGCTTTGATTACTGCTTTGCACACTCTTGGCATTCTCTTGATGAGCTTCAAGAGTTAGTCACCGGAAATGGTCTTCCAACAGTCTTGAAGGAGTACCCAGAGATGCTTAGCACTTGCTGGCCCTTTTGCCTTCACTCTGCGGTCCAGCTCACCCCAAACCATCTCGATTGGGTTCAGGTCTGGTGACTGTGGAGGCCAGGTCACCTGGCGTAGCACTCCATCACTCTCCTTCTTAGTCAAATAGCCCTTACACAGCCTGGAGGTGTGTTTGGGTTCATTGTCCTGTTGAAAAATAAATGATGGTCCAACTAAACGCAAACCGGATGGAATAGCATGCCACTGCAAGATGCTGTGGTAGCCATGCTGGTTCAGTATGCCTTTAATTTTGAATAAATCCCCAATAGTGTCACCAGCAAAGCACCCCCACACCATCACACCTCCTCCTCCCTGCTTCACGGTGGGAACAAGGCATGTAGAGTCCATCCGTTCACCTTTTCTGCGTCGCACAAAGACACGGTGGTTGGAACCAAAGATCTCAAATTTGGACTCATCAGACCAAAGTACAGATTTCCACTGGTCTGATGTCCATTCCTTGTGTTCTTTAGCTCAAATAAGTCTCTTCTGCTTGTTGCCTGTCCTTAGCAGTGGTTTCCTAGTAGCTATTTTACCATGAAGGCCTGCTGCACAAAGTCTCCTCTTAACAGTTATTGTAGAGATGTGTATGCTGCTAGAACTCTGTGTGGCACTGACCTGGTCTCTAATCTGAGCTGCTGTTAACCTGCGATTTCTGAGGCTGGTGACTCGGATAAACTTATCCTCAGACGCAGAGGTCACTCTTGGTCTTCCTTTCCTGGGGCAGTCCTCATGTGAGCCATTTTCTTTGTAGCGCTTGATGGTTTTTGCAACTGCACTTGGGGACACTTTCAAAGTTTCCCAAATTTTTCGGACTGACTGACCTTCATTTCTTAAAGTAATGATGGCCACTCGTTTTTCTTTACTTAGCTGCTTTTTTCTTGCCATAATACAAATTCTAACAGTCTATTCAGTAGGACTATCAGCTGTGTATCCACCAGACTTCTGCACAACACAACTGATGGTCCCAACCCCATTTATAAGGCAAGAAATCACACTTATTAAACCTGACAGGGCACACCTGTGAAGTGAAAACCATTTCCGGTGACTACCTCTTGAAGCTCATCAAGAGAATACCAAGAGTGTGCAAAGCAGTAGTCAAAGCAAAAGGTGGCTACTTTGAAGAACCTAGAATATAAGACATATTTTCAGTTGGTTCACACTTTTTTGTTAAGTATATAATTCCACATGTGTTAATTCATAGTTTTGATGCCTTCAGTGTGAATGTACAATTTTCATGGTCATGAAAATACAGAAAAATCTTTGAATGAGAAGGTGTGTCCAAACTTTTGGTCTGTACTATATATATATATATATATATATATATATATATATATATATATATTGTAAGCTTTTCAGGGGATATAGCTCTGGGATCGCCGTCCGGGTAGACGGAGTGGCACGGAAACAGTTCATTCACAGACAGCAGTTCTGGTAAAAACTGGCCGCAACCAGTTTTATTAAAGTCAGCATGGAGTTTCACAGAGTCTCCTCCTTGTGTCTGAAGGCACCTTCAACGTCCAGACTTGAGAGAGCTCCCCTCCTATTCAGCAGCTATCCGCATGGATTCTCACAGAGACTACTCCTGTGTCCGGGGTACATCGAGCACCCAGACTGAGACAGCTCATACTCCTGGAGACTCCTTCTTGTGCCTGGACTCCTTGTCCAGACTAAGCGAGCTCTCTGTCTGTGTTCGCAGACACCTACTTCTGGTCTCCTAATTAACAGCTGAGTGGTTTCAGGCCTGAGCTGCAAGTGTGTACTGAATGTAAGGTGTAGTGACCTTTCTCTACCACTAGGTTTACAAAGCCATACATTTCCCTTATACCAGTCAGCAAAGTATCTAGGTGAAATGTACACCCCATTCAACACACATACTCTCACTGTCTCACATATCCCCCCCCTCTTCTCCAGACCGGAGGGCTGGTCATCCAGACCGGAGGGCTGGTCAACAATCCAAAAGAGACAGTGAACTCTGGACCAGTCATGGCCCTCATCAGCTTCATCTTCACTACTGTCATCTGTATCTTCACCTGAGCCATAGCCAACATCAGCTTTCTCTTCATCTGAAGCATCCACACTACCCTGTACCCTCCCAGGCCTATGCTCTCTGCGGGCCTCGGGTATCCTGCACGGTTTCATCTTGACCTTAGGGCCGGGCTCAGTTTCGATATAGTGCCTGGCCAGAGAAGTACGACCCGGCACATCAGAACACTTCTGCTGACTCTTCCTCAGAAACTCACGTACCTCCTGTCCCTGGTGCACTGACCATGTGTCACCAACTATCACAGAAGGTATAGGGGGTTTTTCACTTTTCTCTAGTTCCCCTTGAACCCTCTTTAGCACATCTATTTTCTTGAATATCGGTTGACTCATAAAGTCTATTTCACAGACCTTAAGCTCCTCTGCCATGGTCTCTGACCATTTTAAGCTACACTGTTCAAATGATTGGGACTGTAGAAGGAGCTGATCGTTTTTCTTTTGCAGTACACATAATTCATCCGCTAAGTCTCCAGCTGAATTGTAATGTTCTACCGTAACAACAGCATTCTTATATAGAGCCTTAGACTTATTGAGCAGCATTTGCTCTTGCAACGAAGAGATTCCCTGTATCCTTCCTTTTACTTCATTGACCTTCTCACGAAGATGCTCATGGCTTTCATCACACTCCTTCATCACAGTTTGGAGTTTTTTCTGAGAAGTCATCAATTCATCTGGTACCTGTTGGACGTCTTTTATGTCTTCGGCCCCTTCTTCAGGCTCTTCTGGTAGAACATGCTCAGAAGCCCTACCGTCAGTCTTACATTCTACCTCTTCAGTCACATCATTATGGTCTCCAATATTTCCATTTATTCCGGCTTTCAAGTTCTCCTTGATAGCTGCATCTGTATACTCAGAACCCGCCGGATTCTTCTCTTCCACCACGTTCTGCATCCCATCTGAGCTCCCGTGTGTCTGCAGCGGCAACGGAGTGACACATCGCTTTTCCCATTTGTTGGGACGTGGCTCCGATGTAGACTCCATGAAAGTGCGCTTGAGCTCACCAACGCCAGCCTGATGTCTCAAAATCTCATCTTGTGACTTATCCAGATCCTTGGTGTCACTCGGGAACACCGCTGGGGCTCCGGGCGCCGAACTTCCAGCCTGAGCTTCACGAGTTGCAGCTACTGATCCGAACCGCAACCCGTCCACGCCGCTGTCTTCGGCAGAAACAGATTCCTGGACAGAGTCAGTCCCCATATCTTCAGTCTTGTTCCTCACAGCTTCACTTGAGACCTCAGCTTCTGATGAGGCATCTGGCTTGGTGACTACCACTTCTATGGCTTTTTCCACCTATGCAGCATCTCCCTCAGAGTCCTTGGCACGATACAGATCCACACCATACCTTGGTAACTTCACATTTCCAACAGCATCTACTTGGGCTGTGTTCAGTTTCAGAGTCCTGCCTTTAAAGCTCAGCTCTCCTCCTTTCACCTTAGTCTTCGCCAGGGAACCGGCCAACTGTAAAACATCTTCAGATGCCATCTTCTGTCCGACTGCAAGGTCAGCATCAGCCTTCCTCTCAGGACTCTCAACCTCCTCTGCTACCATGCCTTCCTCATTTGCACTGGTTGCTTGATTGTCATCAGATGATTCACTATCACTACCACTATCCCTGTCTGACCCCTTTTTCTCAGCCACATCGGGCTCACTTTCAGGGTTATACATTTCATTTTCATTCACATCCTGCTCACTGTCAGGGTTATACAATTCATTCTCATTCACATCTTGATCTGGAACCTTAGTTAACATGTCATCCACAACATTAACTTCACCATCTGGTCCCTGGTTTCCCTCAGGTGGTCCCTCAAGTATGTGACTATGTGACAACCCCAGCACTATACTTCCATATAGCTCAGGTACTAGGAGCTGGCTCACGACCTCTCCCTGGACTTCAGTGTCCCTATACAACAGGTGAGTGTTTATGGCAACATGAGGAAACCTCTCCTCAGAGCCAGGCTCTTGGGAAACCTCATTTAGAACATTTATATATTCCTGGGCCGTTTTAAGAGAGGGGTCTCGCCACTGCTCACTCTCAAAATTGTCACAGGACACAGGTAAGTCAGGGACACTCGGTTCCGAAGAACCACCATCCTCGTCTCCCAACATCACCTGCAAAGGAATTTCATCACTATCAGTCATCATTATTATCAATATCATTATCATGATTATGATCATTATCATCATCACTATCATGATCATCATCATTATCATTACCAGCATCAGCATCATTATCATGGTCATCATCATTATCATTATCATCATCATCATCATCATTATCACATAAGTTTAACGGCCCACTAGCATTGTGTTCCGCCCCTCGGGACTGCGCACCCTCAATAGGAGCTTCATCACACTGTCCATCAGAAACATTTTTCCCCCAGAGATCCTTAGACCGGGAAAGTCATTACCCAATATGACGGGGGGCACCAGGTTCTTCACTACCCCCACTTCACATGAAACCTCCCCGCGTTTGGGGATCAAGTCCACGACAGTCTCTGGGTAGACTTTGGTGTCTCCATGGACGCACACCACACTCAGGTGTTTATCAGGGATAAAGTCCCTATCAATCAGGCTGTACCATACGGAAGTCACTGGACTCTCTGAGTCCAAGAGGGCCTGTGCTGGGCAGTCATTTACAACCACCGGGGACCCCTGTGGTCCAGTCTCTTTGGCTGAGGTGGACACACACACAGGCTCTGCGCAGGGAGAGAGGGATCCGCCAACATCACAACACATAGGCTCCCCCTCTATTGGACAGTTGGCTGCAATTTCACGACATCTCCAACACTGTCCATCACACTCTCCCACCCACACGACCCCAACAGCTGGAACGCTCTTACCGGGAGAGTTCGGCGTCCAGGAACTCTGAAGTGACGACCTCTCAGACGGCTGGTCACGGAGGCAGTCTTTGGTGGCGAAGGCCCTCTCCATCAGGCTGACCAGACGATTGGCGTCCTGGTGGTCTCCTTGTCCGACCTCTGGCTGTACCTCAGGAGGACGTGCTTGGGTGTAGCGGTCCACTATCACCTTTTCAACTCCATAATCAGGTTTGCTGACTGCAGACTCCCAACTGCATCTCCAGTCATGAACTCCCCTGGCACGGGCTGTCACCGTAACACCCAGCCGGGTAAGAATCTCCGCTTTCAGCTTGGCATAGTCTTGGCTGTCCTGCTCGCTCAGGTCAGCATAGGCCCTTTGGGGTTCTCCAATCAGATAGGGTGCGACCATCATGGCCCATTCAGATAGGGGCAGATTCTCCTTCTCTGCCAGTCCCTCAAACCTAGTGAGATATACCTCCACATCGTCACGAGGTGTCATCTTTTTCAGGGCCGTCTTACCGCCTTCTTTACAGCGGACAATGCAGGTGACTTTGCAACATTACTTTGGGACGATGCGCTGCAAGTCTTTTGTAGTGCTGCAACCTGCTCAAAAAACAACCGGTTATTCTCCTGCTGCTGCTGCAGGAATTGCTGCTGGCCTGCTGCATGCGCTGCTGGTGCTGCAGGCGCTGCTGCTCCATGCTCTGCTGCATGCTTCGCTGGGCCTGGACCAGGTACTCAACGAGCTCCTCCATACTGCCGGACTTATCTGTCTCAACCACGGCAGTCTTATGTTGCACATTAACTTGCGCCATTTGTTCAAACAGCGCCTCCATGCTGTCATCCATGCTGTCAGACTTCTCTGTCTCAACAACGGCAGTCTTCACTCAAGACATACACACTCCACAGTCTTTTCCACAGAAAATTTAGCCTTGCTGTGCAGACACTTTTTTTTTTTTCTTTGCAAAGTCTATTAGGGCTACTGTCTCTTTAAGACTGCTCCAACAGACGTTTCTCCTTGCTGACACACTTTTTTTTTCTCTGCAAACTCTATTAGGGCCACTGTCTCTTTAAGACTGCTCCAACAGAAGTTTCTCTTTTTTTTTTTTTTTTTTTCTCTGACACACTTTTTTTTTCTCTCTCTGCTGCTGCTTCAACAGACTTCACCTTTTATTGCTGTCTCTCGCCACTGTGCTGCACGCACATTCCAGCACCAATTGTAAGCTTTTCAGGGGATATAGCTCTGGGATCGCCGTCCGGGTAGACGGAGTGGCACGGAAACAGTTCATTCACAGACAGCAGTTCTGGTAAAAACTGGCCGCAACCAGTTTTATTAAAGTCCACAGCAAACAGAACATAATCAAAACCAAATCATAAACATAAGCCCTGGGCTTGTCCAGCCACTTACTACACTTAGATAGATTTCCCTCTCTATCCGGGTCCAGACTCTAACAGCCTGTCCCCAAAACAACACATATGTTCAGTAGTTACCAGCATGGAGTTTCACAGAGTCTCCTCCTTGTGTCTGAAGGCATATCCAACGTCCAGACTTGAGAGAGCTCCCCTCCTATTCAGCAGCTATCCGCATGGATTCTCACAGAGACTACTCCTGTGTCCGGGGTACATCGAGCACCCAGACTGAGACATCTCATACTCCTGGAGACTCCTTCTTGTGCCTGGACTCCTTGTCCAGACTAAGCGAGCTCTCTGTCTGTGTTCGCAGACACCTACTTCTGGTCTCCTAATTAACAGCTGAGTGGTTTCAGGCCTGAGCTGCAAGTGTGTACTGAATGTAAGGTGTAGTGACCTTTCTCTACCACTAGGTTTACAAAGCCATACATTTCCCTTATACCAGTCAGCAAAGTATCTAGGTGAAATGTACACCCCATTCAACACACATACTCTCACTGTCTCACAATATATATGTATATATACAATTATGCTCAAAAGTTTACATACCCTGGCAGAATTTGTGCTTTTTTTCACAGACTATGAATGATAACACCAAAACTTTTTCTCCACTCATGGTTAGTGGTTGGGTGAAGCCATTTATTGTCAAACTACTGTGTTTTCTCTTTTTAAATCATAATGACAACCCACAAGACCGTGATAAAAAGTTTACATACCCTGGTGATTTTGGCCTGATAACATGCACAGAAGTTGACACAAATGGGTTTAACCAGCTAGTAAAGGTAACATCCTCACCTGTGACCTGTTTGCTTGTAATCAGTGTGTGGACATAAAAGCTGAGTGAGTTTCAGGGGTCCAGACAGACTCTTGCATCTTTCATCCAGCCACTGACGTTTCTGGATTGTGAGTTATGGGGAAAGCAAAAGAATTTTTAACATATCTATGGGAAAAGGTAGATGAACTGTATAAAACAGGAAAGGGATACAAAAAGATATACAAGGAATTGATAATGCTACTCAAAAGCATTCAAACTGTGATTTACAAATGAACGATCAGGGGTTCTGTAAACACAAAGCCACAGTCAGGTAGACCAACAAAAATTTCGTCCACAACTGCCAGGAACATTGTTCAGGATGCAAAGAAAAACCCACAAATAACATCAGCTGAAATACTGGACTCTCTGAAAACTAGTGGTGTGGCTGTTTCAAGATGCACAATAAGGAGGCACTTGAAGAAAAATGGGCTACATGGCCGAGTTGCCAGAAGAAAGCCATTACTGCGCAAATGCCACAAAGTATCTCACCTACAATACGCAAAACAGCACATAGACAAGCCTCAAAACTTCTGGAACAAGATAATTTGGAGTGATTAGACCAAAATTGAACTTTTTGGCCACAACCATAAAAGGTACATTTGGAGAGAGGTCAACAAGGTCTATGATGAAAGGAAAACCATTCCTACTGTAAAGCACGGAGGTAGATTGCTGATGTATTGGGGATGTGTGAGCTACAAAGGCACAGGAAACTTGGACAGAGTTCAAGGAAAGATGAATGCAGCATGTTATCATCAAATACTGGAGGCAAATTTGCAATCATCAGCCCAGAAGGTGTGCATGGGACGTACTTGGACGCTCCAACATGACAACGATCCTAAACACAAGGCCAGATCAACCTGTCATTGGCTACAGCAGAACAAAGTGAAGGTTCTGGAGAGGCCATTTGAGTCTCCTGGCCTCAATATCATCGAACCACTCTGGGAAAATCTCAAGCGTGCAGCTTATGCTAGACAGCCCAGGAATTTACAGGAACTGGAGGCTTTTTGCCAAGAAGAGTGGGCAGCTTTACCATCTGAGAAAATAAAGAATCTTATCCACAACTACCACAAAGATTTCAACCTGTCATTGATGTTAGAGGGGGAAATGGGGTATGTGAACTTTTGATCAGGGTCATTTGGATGTTTTGGTTTGTCATTATGATTTAAAAAGAGAAAACTGTTATGTTACGGTAGCTGAGGAGTGCAGGTAAAAAAGGAAATACACCAGAGCAGTTGGAATCTATGAGATTGCAGTACCCTGACTAACCACCGCAACTAGAGGCAGCCGTGGAGCGTTCCTACGTTGGTCCTAGACGCCTCGTCACAGCCTGAGAAACTAACTACACCTAAAGATAGAAATAGGAAAGCTATCTGCCCCGGAGAAGAACCCCAAAGATAATAGTGTAGCGCCCGCGTCCCTGCCTGCTGCCAGACAGGGACGTCGCTCTCCTCACCTGCGCTCAGCGTCCTCAGTGCTCCCAGCCTCCTCTGCGCCTCTGGCATCCTCGGCGCCCTCCTTCCGCCCTGCTGGTCCCGCGCGCTCCTTCCCTGCTACTGGCCTTAGGGCGCGCGCCCGCACCCTCCCCCGCTCTTAAAGGAGCCGCGCGCATTTTCCAAATCAGTCTCCAGCCAATGCTGGAGGACTCCACCCTATATTAAGGGCTTCCTCCTTAATGTAGGTGCCCGAGCAATGTTGTTCCTGTGCAGTCTAACTCTGTTTCAGCCATCAGCTCCTGATTCCAGTTACCTGCCTGTTACCTGTCGGCTTGCCTGTCTGCCATCCGTCTGCAGTTCCATCCAGAGGTTCGGACGTCATCTGCAGAGATCTCCGGCTCTTGCCTGCTCACCTAGGAGCGATCATCTGCCATCCGACTGCAGCTCCATCCGGAAGTTCGGACATCATCTGCAGAGATCCCCGGCTCTTGCCTGCTCACCTGGGAGCGATCATCTGCCATCCGACTGCAGCTCCATCCGGAAGTTCGGACATCATCTGCAGAGATCCCTGGCTCTTGCCTGCTCACCTGGGAGCGATCATCTGCCATCCGACTGCAGCCTACCTGGAGGCTCCACCATATCAGGTCGTATATACCTGCCTGTCTAGAGACTGCCTGGTCACTTGCCGTGAAACCTGCCTGTCCAGAGACTGCCTGGTCACTTGCCGTGACAACCTGCCTGTCCAGAGACTGCCTGGTCACTTGCCGTGACAACCTGCCTGTCCAGAGACTGCCTGGTCACTTGCCGTGACAACCTGCCTGTCCCAGAGACTGCCTGGTCACTTGCCGTGACAACCTGCCTGTCCCAGAGACTGCCTTGGTCACTTGCCGTGACAACCTGCCTGTCCCAGAGACTGCCTTGGTCACTTGCCGTGACAACCTGCCTGTCCCAGAGACTGCCTTGGTCACTTGCCGTGACAACCTGCCTGTCCAGAAACTACCTATATCTCCTACCGTGAATCCCTGCCCTTTTCCTAGGTGCCACCCGCTCTCCTACAAGTAAACTCTCTTGTATAATAAAGCTTTGTGGTTCCACCAACCTGACCTGCCTCGTCAGTAGTTCCACCCACCAGACCCGTTACAGTTTGCTCGGGCCATGGAACCCGGTGGCACCCAAACCCCTTCACTCCCGGAACTGTGTCATGAGCTGTCTCGCCAGAGGTCTCAACAGGAGGCCATCCTGGGTCACCTGCGGAACGTCAATTCCCGTCTGGACACTCTGAATTCATCACCAGCAACCATCGCTGGAGCCATGACTCATAATCCGTCAGTCCCGCTGATTCCCAATTCCGTGGTTTCCATTCCCGGACCCCGACTGTCAGCTCCTCCTAGGTTTGGAGGCGATCCTGCTCTGGCTCGGGGTTTCATTAATCTGTGCACCCTGCATTTTGAACTCCTGGCACACCAGTTTAACTCTGACCGGGCCAAAGTTGCCTTCATCATGTCCCATCTCACCGGAGAGGCCCTGGCCTGGCTTAACCCTCTCTGGGAGAGAGAGGATCCTCTGGTGTCTGACCTGCCTGCGTTTCTCTCGGCCTTCCGGAAGGTATTCGACGAACCTGGACGGAAGACTTCCTCTGCATCATCTCTGCTGCGTCTCCGTCAGGAGAGTCTCACCGTTGGTCAATATGCCATACGGTTCCGGACTTTAGCCTCAGAACTAGCTTGGGACAATGAAGCTTTAATTTCGGTCTTCTGGGAGGGTCTGTCCGGCCGTATTAAAGACGAACTTGCCGGTCGGGACGTTCCAACCTCTCTAGATGATTTAATAAATCTTGCCAATCGAATTGATCTACGGTTCCAGGAACGAGCCAAAGAGATCACCCGTAAAAAAGAATTTTCCCATCTTGCACCCTCGTGTCAGAGATCTATAACCTCTTCCGTTTCTCCTCAGGTGCACACTGCTGAGCCTATGCAGGTCGACCAGACCAAGATGGTCAAAGCCCGTCAGGACTCACGCCGTGCCGAGAAAAGTTGCTTCTACTGCGGCAGTAAGGAGCACTGGATCCAAACCTGTCCGGAGAAGTCGGGAAACGCCTGTGTCTAGGTTCGCTCGGAGAGGTCAATCTAGACAAAAATAAATCCTCTTCATCCCTGCTGCTGTCGGTTTCAATTCTGATCGGTAAGAACCGCCACTTCGAAATGGCCCAACTTGATTCTGGAGCAGCTGGGAATCTCGTGTCACAGGCTCTAGTAGAGAAGTATCACATTCCCACCAAACCTCTTGTTGAACCTGTATCTGTTGCTGCTGTGGATGGGGGCCTCCTACCTCGTCCCATCCGACTTATCACCGAAGTCATAACCCTGCAGGTGGGAATGTTGCATTCTGAGAGCATCTCGTTTCATGTTTTACCCGGACTCTCTCATGCTTTCTTACTAGGTCTGCCTTGGCTCCAAAAACATGCACCTGTGCTCGACTGGCAGAATGGAGAGGTTCTTCGCTGGGGACAGGACTGTCATAAAACGTGTCTGGTGCCTGTTCATCCTGTCTATTCTTCTCCTACACCTGCTAATCTACCTGGACTCCCGATTCCATATTGGTCATTTGCTGATGTCTTCAATAAAAAGGAAGCAGAGACATTACCCCGCATAGACCATATGATTGCCCGATTGACCTGTTGCCCGGTACTACGCCTCCCCGTGGGCGTATTTACCCGTTGTCTGCTGCTGAGACCAGGTCGATGTCCGAATATATCGAGGAGAACTTAGCAAAGGGATTCATCCGGAAATCTACCTCCCCAGCGGGAGCAGGTTTCTTCTTCGTTAAAAAGAAAGACGGATCTCTCCGTCCCTGTATTGACTACAGAGGCCTAATTCGATCACGGTGAAGAATAAGTACCCTCTTCCGCTCATTCCAGAACTGTTTTGATCGTCTTAGAGGGGCTAGAGTCTTCACCAAACTAGATCTTCGTGGAGCTTTAAAACCTGGTTCGTATCCGTCGAGGAATGAATGGGAAAACGGCAAATTTAACACCCGAGACGGCCACTACGAGTACTTGGTGATGCCCTTTGGTCTCTGTAATGCTCCACAAATCTTTCAGGAGTTGGTCAACGACATCTTCCGGGACCCCCCTCTATTCCTGCGTTGTGGTGTTTCCTTGACGACATCTTGGTCTTCTCTCCGGATCTTCAGTCCACCGGAGGGATGTTCGTCAGGTTTTTGCTCAGGCTCAGGCAGAATCACCCCTTCGCCAATATGAGAAGTGCCTCTTTGAGCAGACATCGCTTTCGTTTCTGGGCTACATCATTTCTCAGACAGGCCTACGAATGGATCCGGAGAAATTGTCTGCCATCGGGGAAATGGCCCCGACCGAGGGGTTGAAGGCCATTCAGCGGTTCCTGGAAATTTGCCAACTATTACCCCTCTCTTCATACCGCACTTCCTTCCAGGACTGCTCCAATCTCAGCGCTCACTCGCAAGGATGCTAACCCCAAACAGTGGACGACCGAAGCAGAGGAGGCCTTCCTTTCTCTGAAACAGGCCTTCTCTTCCGCTCCAGTGCTTTCATCCCCGGAGGCA
>JARQOD010008683.1:0-34625 GCA_033576555.1 Oophaga sylvatica
ACAATTAAAGTGAAAAAATAAAGTAAAGGAAGCTCGGATACCTACCCGACTGCTTATAGGTGAGTATTTATTTCAATATGAATAATGCAGGCTATGTGCCTAAAATATGAAGATGAAATGGGAAAAGTATAAAAGAAGACCAAGCCATGTTGTTATAAATCATCCATACAAGGGCTTATGGGGTGTATTTACCTTAGAGGAGAGGGTCATATAGGAAAATTCGTTCATGCGGCAAAAAAAGGAAAGGACCTAAGGTGAGAATACCACATGTAAAAATGTGTATATATATATATATATATGTATATACATAGAGAGATAGGGTGGCAAAATAGATATAACATATTTTTGTATGTAGGTTTGCTATACCTGTAGGTCCAAGGTGCACGGTTTTGTGTTCTAATAGGATTATCACGTTTTGTGCAGTATCTGTGAATATGTAGAGATATTCTTATGAGTCCGAGTCGGTTAGTTAATCCAAATCGTGACATGCTGCACCTGTTTAAGGTACCCGCTGAGGACAATGGCGTTCATTTAAGCAATAGGTATAAGTTAGGCTCCCTCCCCAATGGTAAAAAATGAAGGTAACATTGCATGATGTTAGTGGTAAGTATCGGTTATGCCAGATGGGAATGTGGGTCGCCTTAAATACTTACATGAGGGTAGCGCCGCTCTCTCCCACACCGACGCGGTATCCGCCGCTTGTCAGCTGGGGAAGGAGCGCTCCTCCACGTTTAAGTAGGGAAGAGGCGGGACTAGGTGGCGTGTCCATTAGGATCGCGTCACCGGAAGTGGCGCATGGTGTGATACGTCACCGGATGTGACGTGTGCGGTTCACCCTCGTCGGCGCTTGCGTTCCACAAGAGGCGGGACAAGGTGGCGTGTCCATTAGGATCGCGTCACCGGAAGTGGCGCATGGTGACGTGTGCGGTTCACCCTCGTCGGCGCTTGTGTTCCACATGATTTGTAGTGTACCTCAAAGTTATAGGAATAACTTTAGGATGCGTTTTGATGGAATAAAGTATATTGCGCAAGGGTGTAAGCACCTAAACATGATTATATGCCAGCATCCGTTAAAGAAGGGGAAGAGGGGAAAAAAAACCTTTTAGTGGAACTGATGGCATATATATACAATGATTGATAAAAGGAGGGAATGTAAATAAGGAAAAAGAGAAAAGTATTAGGTATCACCAAATGCGTTTATTAAAGTATATATTGAGTGTGGGATGGTAGCCCATGGTAAGGAGAAAAATTTAAGGGGCACGATGCAGTCGGGTAGGGGGAGTCCAAGGGTGGGGGTCAGGGTGAAGACATTTAGTATAACCGACTCTGTAATAAAGAGAAAACAGAGTTAGAATAATTTCTCATAAAATATACATTATAATATACATTAGGCATTAAGGCATACAGTATAGGATTAAGAAGGAATCCGACCTAGTACACGAGAAAAATACTATAGAAAAATACTATAGGACATATGAGCATTTAGAGCAACGTCAATACAACAATCAGTAAAAAATTCATTGTGGTATAGGAAATGTACGAATCTTACCCCATAGGGGGCAATAAATTCCAAGGTTGGTAAGGCAATCAGATGGATTAAATGTCTTACAGGGGGCCTGTTTCATCGCACTAGATAAATGACAAGAGATCATAGTCCCTATTAAGTCCCTTGGGTGATAAAGTCTGGAGTTCGTGTATCCAGTACGCCTCCCGTTTTTTGAGGAGGCGTATTCGGTCACCACCCCGTCTGGGTTTGGAGACGTGTTCAATGACCTGGAACTTCAATTGTGATATTTGATGGCCTTTTGTAATGAAGTGGTACGGAATGGGGAGTAATAGATTCTTGCATCTGATCGTGGACTTATGTTTAGAAATCCTGTCTTTTATGGCTTGTGTGGTCTCCCCCACATATAGGAGGCCACACGGGCATTTGATGAGATAAATGACGTAGGAGGAATTACAAGTGGAATAGCACTTGATGTTGTATTTCTTACCGGACTGGGGGTGATGTATTAGATTACCCTTCAATACATTATGGCATTGGTTGCATTGTAGGCATGGGAAAGTTCCCATTTTTGGGTTTGACAAGAATCTCTGGTATGTGGTTGAGTATTTCCACCGATGTCAGCTCTGACTAAATCATCCCGGAGGTTGGGTGCCCTTTTGTAGCAGGGTAGGAAGGGATTTTTAAACTCCGGTACCTCGGGATGTGCTCTACTGAGTAATCCCCAATGTCGTCTGATAGTTTTATGTAGAATTTGAACATAAGGATGATAAGTATGGACAAAGGGGATTCTATTGCCAATAGGGATCTTGGTCTAACCACTGGTGTGACTGCCTCTGTGAGGAGATCGGGAGGGTAACCTCGCTCCAGAATTTGTTATGCATTTCATTATGGCGTTGCGTGCGATTGCATTGATCAGATACTATTCTTTGTACCCGTTGGAATTGGGATCGTGGTATGGACTTTTTTACAGCCGGTGGATGTAGGCTATTGAAGTGCAGAAGGCTGTTACGGTCCGTGGGTTTAGTGAAAATGTCCGTGCTTAGGTTGCCGTGTTGGTCCTTGATGACTGTGGTATCAAGGAAGTTGACTCTTTCCTGATCCTCCGTCATGGTGAATGAAAGGCCCGGCCATGCCCTATTCAATTTTTCAAAGAACTGTTGTAGCGTAGATTTTGGTCCCTCCCAGATGCAAAAAATGTCATCTATGAATCTTTTCCATAGGCGACCATGTGCACGAAAAAGGGGGTCATTATAGACTATCTCTTCTTCGAATTTAGCCATATAACAAATTGCGTAGGGGGGGCCACATTGGACCCCATGGCTGTCCCCTTGATTTGCATGTAAAAGGATTCTTCAAATAAGAAAAAGTTTTTAGTGAGAACTATAGTCAATAGTTCTAGGCAGAGTTGTATAGAGTCGCTGTGCATCTGGGAAGATTCCAATAATTGTCTAGTGCATGAGATTCCCTGTAAGTGTGGTATTGACGTGTACAAGTCCTTTACGTCTAAGGTGACAAGGATTGTAGATTCCGATAAAGGGCCCAGAGAATTAATTCTTTCTAGGAAATCGCCCGTGTCAAGAATGAATGAGGGTATCTCCCGAACCAATGGGGTGAGGATTTTCTCTAGAAATATTGATAGTGGGGAGAGAATAGACTCGGTAGAGGCAACTATTGGTCTACCTGGGGATTTTCAAGGTTCTTGTGTATCTTTGGTAATGTGTAGAAATACCGGCGTGATTGGATTCTTTTTAACCAGGTACTCCCTGGTTTTAGAGTCTATGACCCCCAAGTTGGTGTAGGTAGTTAAAGTATCCTCAATTTGATCCCTGATTTCACGAGTGGGATCGCTGGTTAGTTTCATATAGACTGAGTCATCATTGAGTTGGCGAAGAATCTCCCTTTGATAGTCGGTTCTGTTCATGAATCACTATAGAGCCCCCTTTGTCAGCGGGCTTTAGTATGATCGTTTTATCCTCACGAAGGGATCGCAAGGCCTGTTGGTCTAGGGACTAAGATTAGGATTATAGTGTAATTTCCCATTCTCCATATCCTAATGGACACGCCACCTAGTCCCGCCTCTTCCCTACTTAAACGTGGAGGAGCGCTCCTTCCCCAGCTGACAAGCGGTGGATACCGGTCGGTGTGGGAGAGAGCGGCGCTACCCTCATGTAAGTATTTAAGGCGACCCCACCTAATTCCCATCTGGCATAACCGATACTTACCACTAACATCATGCAATGTTACCTTCATTTTTTACCATTGGGGAGGGAGCCTAACTTATACCTATTGCCTTAAATGAACGCCATTGTCCTCAGCGGGTACCTTAAACAGGTGCAGCATGTCACGATTTGGATTAACTAACCGACTCGGACTCATAAGAATATCTCTACATATTCACAGATACTGCACAAAACGTGATAATCCTATTAGAACACAAAACCGTGCACCTTGGACCTACAGATATAGCAAACCTACATACAAAAATATGTTATATCTATTTTGCCACCCTATCTCTCTATGTATATACATATATATATATATATACACATTTTTACATGTGGTATTCTCACCTTAGGTCCTTTCCTTTTTTTGCCGCATGAACGAATTTTCCTATATGACCCTCTCCTCTAAGGTAAATACACCCCATAAGCCCTTGTATGGATGATTTATAACAACATGGCTTGGTCTTCTTTTATACTTTTCCCATTTCATCTTCATATTTTAGGCACATAGCCTGCATTATTCATATTGAAATAAATACTCACCTATAAGCAGTCGGGTAGGTATCCGAGCTTCCTTTACTTTATTTTTTCACTTTAATTGTATATTCATCATTTGATAACATTGATTATAATGTATATGGTCTCTACCGTATATTTATTTTGTCTTCTTACTCTTTTACCCTTTTGTTAAGTTATGTTATTTATTTTATTTTATTTTATTTTTTTGTTCTTGCTCCATTGTTCTATATTGCCGTCAGATTGATGAAGGTCCATACTGGACCGAAACGTCTCTCCATCTTGTACCCACGTGTACCTTGACTGCAATAAAATTGGATATACTTAATACTATAAGTTGAGTGCCAAGTTTTCTATTCACTATATCTGGTTGGGAACCTACTTGTGCACCACCACAGTAGTGCTACGTTATATTCTTTCTTTTTATACAATAGGTTGTCATGTTATCTATTCAATCATAAGATTAATTTCTTGACCAAATTTGGAAACTTCCTCTTCTAGGATATTCAAAAATATTCTTCAGTGCTAAAAGTTCACGTTCTCATCGTTTGTCCTTGGCCAGTGAATAGTACTGGCGTCATGTCCATAGATGGTTTATGTCTTATTGCACAATTTTGGACCCAAATCCATCTTATCTTGTTTTTCTGGGAATTTGTCCTTCACATTCTCCAAAAACAGGAACTTGACCACAATTATAAATGTCAACTTGACCACAATTATAAATGTAAAACAGATGGGGCTGTAGACAGATGATAAACCATACTTCATGATAGAACTATTTACTGGTAATTATTTTATTTTAGAGAATAGAAATTAATCATTTCTTTAACAACGCCAAAAAGACACTTTGATCCCTTTACATACAGTGCATTCTCTCTCAAAATCTGGAACACAGCCCGAACATGTTTCACATGAGAGTCCCAGTCGTTGGAAAAAATCAAGATATCATCCAAATAAACAATCAGAAATTTATCCACAAAATCCCTGAAAATATCATTCATGAAGGATTGGAAGACGGAAGGAGGATTAGTGAGCCCAAAGGGCATCACTAGGTACTCAAAATGCCCCTCTGGGGTATTAAACGCCGTATTCCATTCATCCCCGTGCTTAATGCGAATAAGGTTATATGCCCCCTGAGGTCAAGCTTGGTAAACCAACTAGCACTTTTCACTCTGGAAAACAGGTCAGAAATCAAGGGTAACAGATATTGATATTTCACAGTGATCTTATTCAGGAGGCGATAATCAATACACGGCCTCAATGAACCATCCTTTTTGGCCACAGAAAAAAACGGCGCCCAAGGGTGAAGAGGATGGTCTGATATGACCCTTCTCCAATGACTCCTTGATATAAGATCGCATAGCATTGTGTTCAGGTACAGATAAGTTAAAAAGGCGACCCTTAGGAAATTTACCACCAGGCACTAACTCAATAGCGCAATCGTAGCTTCTGTGAGGAGGTAAGGATGCAGACTTACTTTCACTAAACACATCAGAAAAATCAGTCAAAAAGTCAGGGACATCCTGAGACTGGGGAGAGGCAGAAAAAACAGGAGTGTCAGTATTAACACATTGGCAACCCCAACTGGTCCAGACACAGATTTCCAATCCAAAACAGGATTATGAGTCAGCAACCAAGGGAAACCCAGAACAATAATGTCATGCAGATTATGCAACACCAGAAATTTGCAACTCTCCTGATGATATGGTTCAACCCTCATTATCACCTGAGTAGAAAACTGGGGTTTATTCTCTGCCAAAGGGGTAGAATCAATGCCCAGCAAAGGAATAGACTTCCGCAGGGTATCATGGAAAACCCCAACGTTTGGCAAAGTCAAAATCCATCAGGTTAATAGCTGCTCCCGAATCAACAAAAGCCTGAGCAGAAAATGTGGACAGGAGCAAATCAGGGTAACAGTCAACAGAAATTTAGTCTGAACACTACCAAAGACAACTGAGCGTGCAAAACGTCTTCCCCGCTTAGGACAGACGGAAATAGCATGAGAGGCGTCACCACAGTAGAAACATAACCCATTGCGCTTTCGAAACTCATGACGCTGTGCCCCAGAAGTCACTCCATCACACTGCATGGGCTCAGGAGCTGGCCCACAAGGCAACACCATCTCACGCACAGGGGTGGGATTCAAATTTTTAACAGGTTCTGTGTTTGTGCGTCGGAAAACCACACCCATTTTTAGTCACACCCATTTTAAGCCACACCTATTTTTAAAGCCACACCCATTCACACACACACCTTTTCGTCAAACGTATACGAGTAGGGGCGCAGTCAAACATTTGAAAAACAATAAATTGGAATGAGATCAGAACAGTGCACATTCTGGCCAGCGGCTCTCCTGACCCGAGTGTGACCGCTGCGATATTTCTATATATATATTTCTATGCAGCTGTCTCACTTGACTGACCGGCTGGCCAGGCTGTGCACTACATTCTGATTAAGAAGTCTCTTTCTAGTCTCATATTGAACTGAAGATTAAACTATAGTATTATGTAGCTGGGACTTACAGTTCTACCTTCTATCCAGAAATACAATATACAATAATTAGTGATGAGTGAACGTGCTCGGATAAGGTGTTATCTGAGCATGCTCGGGTTCTAACCGAATGTCTTCTGCATGCTCGAAAAGTATGTTCCAGTCCCCGCGGTTGCATGTCTCATGGCTGTTCGACACTCCGCAACACATGCATGGATTGCCTAACAAACAAGCACATTTGCTCATCAATAATAATAATAATGTATTTATTTCTCTAAGGATAGGGTCACACGACCGTATTTTGTCTCATCCGAGAAAATCGTTCCGACTAAGCTAATCACACTCTGATCAGAGTTTGATCAGAGTGTGCTCACAGCATGCTCCGATTTTTGCGGATGTGGAGAAGGTGGAAATAAAAAGTTCCCCATCTTCTTCATTCTGTAAAGCTGTGAAAATCAGACTGCACTCAGATGTCATCCGAGTGCAGTCTGATTTTTTTTTTTCACAGACTCACTGATTTGCCTGGCTGAGTGCGATCCCATAATCGGATGCAACTCGTGCGTGCTGCCATTTTTTCTTCTGACCAAAAATACGATTGTTTGGATCAGCCTAAAGTCGATACTACATAATATCTGAATAATAAACGTGTGTCTAATATCTAGACAAATGGGGAGATGCTGGGACTTATACTAGTGATTGTAATAATAGAACATATTTATTTTATTACCTGCAGTAATCTCTATAGATCAGATGCCAATATGCAATGCTGGGACTTACAGTTCCCCCACCACCACTGCATGTACAGTACCTAAGGTACGATATAGGTATTACTGTCATCTTTATAAAGTAGACCGTATAAAAAGCCGCAGGATGTAAATGTGACTCTATACACCTGGGTACATACAAGTGGATTGCAAGCTTCTCGGTAATAATGTCTGGTGGTCTGTCTCCAGCTGGGTGGCTTTCTACAGCTGTGCCCTACAGACAGCTCTGAGCATGGACCTTAAGCTCTCCAGAGAAGACAACGCAGGGGGCTAGAAGAACTGCTCTTCCATGGAGGCCTTACTACTCTGACCGGCGTCTATCTATCATAGATAGACGCCGGTCAGACCACCTCAGTCCACACAGACACACTCCTCCAGCTCCACTGCAGGGCCCAGGCAGCGCCACAGCTCAGCTCACACAGTACCTCTCTCCTCTCTGTCTCCGCCTCGTGACTAAAGAAGATGGCCGCCGGTCAGACTACCTCAGTCCACACAGACACACTCCTCCAGCTCCACTGCAGGGCCCAGGCAGCGCCGCAGCTCAGCTCACACAGTACCTCTCTCCTCTCCGGCTCCGCCTCGTGACTAAAGAAGATGGCCGCGCCGCTACCCAATCGCCGCACTGCAGAGATCAGTCCGCGGGTGCCGGGGCTGGCGGTGTGTTGCGGCACTGCAAGCTGGCTGCAAAATAGTACCGGACATGGGCGTACCCAGGATCAAAACTAGGGGGGGCAAGCCAATGTCACATTTTATACAGGTTACATCATATACACTGTACATTATCCTGCATATTAGGTATGGAGCATTAGAACTGTTGTATATTGTATAATACAGCAGTGTATGTGACTCTACGCTGTATATACCAATATTATACATGGCAGTCGCGCTCATGTCAGGAGCGGTACCAGCAAGTCCGAGGATTGCAGTGCGATCCTCGCATGAGTTATACGGCCGTCTGTCTATGCCCTTGTTATAATAATACTGAAATATTAATCTATTATTAAAGTATTAAGGAGCTCACAAGTAAAAAAAAGCCCCCTACCTCCCCTGTCACCCACACCCCAACAGCCCATCGTCTCACATGCACCCCTTAGTGTTCTGTCCCATTGACCCCACAATACCCCCATCCTCTCACATGCACCCCTCAGTGCTCTGTTGCCCCTCCCCACTTCAGTCCCCACAATATCCCCATCCTCTTACATTCAACCCCAGTGACCTGTCCACCCTCCCTCACAATACCCCATCCTCTCACATCAACCTCTGTGCGCCAGCCCCCACAATATCCCCATCCTCTCACATTAACCCCCCCAGTGCCTGCCCCCATAATACCCCATACTTACATCCCATGCCTGCACCCTCCCCACATACCCCATCCTCTCACATTAACCCCCAGTGCCCTAGCCCCACGATACCCCATACTCTTACATTACCCCATGCCCTGTACCCTCCCCACAATACCCCATCCTCTACATTAACCCCCCAGTGCCCTAGCCCCCACAATACCCCATACTCTTACATTCACCCCAGTGCCCTGTACCCCTCCCCCACAATAGCCCCATCCTCTCACATTAACCCCCCCAGTGCCCTAGCCCCCACAATACCTCCATCCTCTTACATTCACCCCAGTGCCCTGTACCCCTCCCCCACTGTACCCCCATCCTCTCACATTCTCCCACAGTGACCATGACATGCCTGAGCAGAATGAATTTAATAAATTCCATCCCCTCTTTCCATGAAGCTTGCAGGCAGTGGCTGAGGCAGGAGCAGGAAGTGTCCAGTGTTGCACACAGAGGGCACTAGGACCCAGTGTGGCTGAGACAACCAGAGCCTGCAGGGCAGAAAGTGAAACTACAGCTGCTACCGCCAGGAAGGAAGGAGAGGCTCCTCTGGTGAGACAGCAGCTCCGTGCACTGCGCACACTTACGCCCATGGTACCGGATCGCCGCTCTGATTCTCCCCGGTTCGGGAAACCGGCTGCTTTTTGAACAACCGGTTCCATCGAACCGGGGAGAACCGGCTGAATCCCACCCCTGCTCATGCATACCTCTGCGCTCACGCAAACGTCTGTCAATTTGAATAGCCAATGACATAGAATCATTGAGACCAGAGGGAACAGAGAATCCCACCATAACATCCTTTACATTCTCTGACAGCCCCTTCCGAAAAAGGGCTGCCAAAGCATCATCATTCCATTTGGTCAGGACTGCCCACTTTCGGAATTTCTGACAGTACAACTCAGCATCTTCAAGACCCTGATTTAATGCCAACAAGGTCTTTTCAGCTTGATCAGTGACATTAGGTTCATCGTACAATAACCCCAGAGCCTGAAAAAATACATCAATATCATTCAAAACAGGATCCCCAGGTGTCAGGGAAAAAGACCAATCCTGAGGGTCGCCGTGCAGCAGGGAGATGACAATTTGAACCTGCTGTGCTGCGCTCCCTGAGGACTTAGGCTTTAAGGCAAAAAACAACTTAGTTATTTTTGAAATTCACAAATTTAGCCCGATCCCCCATAAACAAATCTGGCATGGGAATCCTAGGTTCCACAACCGGCAACCTAGCAAGATAGGTAACAATACTCCGAACCTCAGTGGCAAGCTGATCCACATGGCCAGACAACTAGTGCAAACTCCATTGAGGGGAAAAAAAAAATCCTCCTCAGCACCCAGAGAAACAGAGGGAAAAAATGCAACAAACAGAAAGAAAAAAAAAAATCTCTGACAACTTTTTTTTTTCCACACTATTTTTCCCTTCTGTGAGTACCATATAATTTTTAGTTTGGCTGGTGGTACTGTTTGTTAGTAGCTGAGGAGGACAGGAACAACAGCCGGGCAGCTGAACACCTGAAAATGTTGGTAACTAATGGGTTGCAGATTCCTAAACTAACCACACAACTAGAGGTAGCCGTGGAGCATTCCTACGTTGATCCTAGACGCCTCGTCACAGCCTGAGAGATAACTACACCTAAAGGCAGAAAGATGAAAGCTATCTGCCCCGGAGCAGATCCCCAAAGAAAATAGGAAGCCCCCAAACATGTAATGGCAGTTAGACAAGAAGAAAGCACGAACACAGACAGAAAATAGAATGAGCAAACGCTGGGGCCACAAGCTGACTAAATAGGATAGGACAGGAGAGATTACTTTCTGCAACCCAGAAAACCCTACAAAAATCCAACAATTCTGATTACAAAAATACTGAGATCATACGATCTCGCCACCCACTAAATCAGATCTCAGTGTGAACAAAACCAAGCTGCAGCCGCTGAAAAAGCATGAAAAAGCAAATGAAAAAACAACAGTGGCTACAGACAAACTGTGAGGAGCTCAGGCCCCAGGAGGGGACTCGGCTGTCCTCCACAAATGTGCAGAAAACTATGCAAATAGCAAGCACAAAAAGAAAAGCAGAAAATATCTTATCTGAAAGCTGCAGACGCAGGCAAGACACCAGCAAACTTCCAAATGAACCAGGAACCACAATTGAGACCAGAACAATTGATCACCGGCGACCATCATGGGAGGGAACCTCCCTTATATCAGACCAGTCAGTGATCCCAGATTGTCATTCCTCGCTGAAAGGTTCAGTATTGTCTGTAACCACCAGAGGGAGCCTCTGCTCAGAAACCATCTCTAGCACATTCACAACACAGGCCTGTTTTGAAGACAGTCTCAATAGAGTAAGAGACAGCAAGAGGATCACTACAACAAGAGCACGCCAGCAGAACCTTTCACACCTGGTGAAGTCGTGCTAAAAAGAAAGAGGAGAATGTACAAACTCAATGATCAATGGGAAAGAGAGCCCTACATGGTACAGAATTCAAGGTTTGACAACAAGAAAACGTGTATAATTAGTAAGGATGGAGGAAGAACGACTACAACTGTATCCAGAGATCACCTAAAGTTGTGTCCGGATCAGTTAAAGCTTCAAGAGGAAGAATCTGTTGTCAGTAAGGAAGAGCTTAATGAAGACGTAATACATACAGACTTAGGAGATTTCCCCGCGGATTGGCCCTGAATTGGAGAAGCCGTAATCATTCCCGTACTTCAATTCTATCCACAACAAGGAGAACCTCTACATCAAGTTGAACCGGTTGTTGCAGTAGAGTCAGTTCCGGAGGAACCTGCTCCAGCAGAATCCCAAGAAGCAGATTCTCACGAAGCAGAATCCCAAGAAGCAGATTCCCAAGAAGCTGAATCTCAGGAAGAAGGATCCCCTGCAGAGACAGAACCGGATCACCCAGCTGAAAGTATACTTGTCAGTTCCCTAGAGAGGTTAAGGCAATGCTACAATTTATCTGCACGCAGGACAGACAGGTTAACTGACACCTCACCTATCACTACACCACGTAGGTCAGTACGTATAACAAGGGGTCAATTACCTGTTAGGTACAGAGAGTAGATACCTAATAAATGTAAATAATTGTCTAGAATCATTGTACATAAATGTAGATATTGTTGCTTACATTATGTCTTAACCGTTACTTATTAATCTGTTTTCCTTTTTGATACCAAAACAAGTAAATGGACATTATTTTTACTTGTTCCCACTACCTTTGAGCAGCCTTTTTCCCAAAGAGACTGAGACTTTTTTCGGTTGCTCATTTCCTCATTGTTTTACTTATGTATATAGTTATTTATTCATTTATGCAACAGTTCAAGATCCTTACCTCCCGTAAAGGGAAGATATAGTTGTACAATGTTTATTGTTATATGTTTTGTATTTCAGCCCCGGAGTGCTGCGTTCTACTAAGGGGGAATGTGGAGCCCAGCTGCGTCTGGATTCATATCTCCCAGAAGGGTGCGCAGAAGGAATTCACCACTAGAGGTCACTATATACATGCACACACCTTCACCCATCCCTAAGACCACCAGAGGGAGCTCCGATAGTAATATAAAAGGAGGGTGACAGCCGTCACAGAGAAGCTGCTGCGTGCCGACTCACAGGGATCAATTGTACTCGCGTCTATACAGACGCGAGTACAATTGAAGCTCTGACCGCCGGGTCAGAGCGACTGCAGCTGTCATGGGTGTATCGCCACGAAGATCGTCGCAATTACACATTCTGACTTCTCGCAGCTGAGTTGCTGGTGCTTTGTGTTTGGCAGTGAGGGAGTTAATTCTACCTAGCTCTGTGCTAAGACTAGGTCCAGCCCCGCCCGGCTGCAGTTGATTATGCACTAATTAGCTCCCTTCATATACCTGCCAGTCTGCTTGGGAGATGTCGGTGAAAGCTTTCATGCAGACCAGCAGATTGCATCTGTCCTGAGAAGACTTAAGCTAAGAACGCCTGTTGTGGTTTCTCCCCTCCTCGCTTATAGTTTATCTCCTTGACCTTTTGTGTTCCCTCTGTAGTGAAGTGTTTTATGCAAGACAGTATTTACTTTATCCCCTGTCTGTCTCGTTTGTCTTTACTGTTTATTAGCGGTGACCTGTCCATTCCCTGTGGTGGTAATCAGTGTCCTTCTAAGGACTAGATTACAGTGGTCAGGGATCTATAGGAGACAGGGTTACGCTGGCGGCCTGGACCTCTGTACCATTAACAGTACCTCCAGGTAGAGGGACTAGTCAGGACCCCAGTTTAGGGTCAGCATAGACCCCGGTCCACCTCTAGCCTGAGACAGCGTGACACGCATACAGTATAGACCCACTATACATAAGAGATTATGTCATGTAATACAATGCTGACAGATACTATATGTGCATGTTTATATTTCCTATTATATGTTATATAGAATGTTGTCACATTTGATATAGGTTACAGACATTAAGTATATCTGTTATACAGCGTGACAGCAGCAGCGTGATCAGGTCATGTGATCATGCTGCTGACGTCACTCACTGGCGCGAAGAGCATCGGTGGTATTGGTAAAAGCTCTACTCAGGAGCTGAAGAAACTTCCGAAGATTAAGGAGGGGGCTTGGGGGCTCCTGCGCAGGTGTGGAGCCCAGATGCCTCTGGATTCATATCTCCCAGCAGGGTGCGCAGAAGGAATTCACCACTAGAGGTTACTATATACATGCACACACCTTCACCCATCCCTAAGACCACCAGAGGGAGCTCCGATAGTAATATAAAAGGAGGGTGAAGACAGGAAAGAGCAGTCAGTCTGAGGGCTGCAGTAAGGTGAAGTTCAGTTCTGAGACAAAGCTCAGTCAGCTCAGAGAGCTCAGATTAGAGAGACTGCAGAACAGTTCAGTTCAGCAAAGTGGAGGCTAGTAAAGTGGAGCTGAATCCACTCCAGTCTAGTCAGAGCTGAAACGAGTGAGTGCAGCTCAGTGAGAGAGCGTTCCGACTCTTCGAGAGCGGCGAAGAGGCAGCCCACCAACTGCTGGAGTGTGTATTCGTGTGAGGGCCCGAGTAGGCCGAAGGCGAGTGGAAAGAGAAGTAAAAGAGGCAGACAAGCCTTAATAGCTCACCTCAACAAGTATTGACCGGACACCGGGGTCCGAGCCTATAGGGATCTCCACGACCCATTAGGAGAACACCGGAGTTCCTGGAGGACTACAAGTCCCAGGAGTACCACAGAGCTGATACATAACAGGATCAGGAGGACGAAGTCCGGCCGGGCCCGGCCACCAGGGACCCTGTTCTTCCAGAGAGAAGGTCCAATCACAAGGTCAGCCAGGTGCAAGACGGAGACTAAGCTAGGCCCAGCTACACGCAGGCCTGAACTTCATCACAAAAAGGCAGGGAACAGGAGGCCACACACCTACTCAGTGGGAGACTCTGGATGTGCACCCTTCACCCTACAGTGCTCCAGGATGTGCCTGCAACATCATCAGTAAAGGTACCAAAGTGACGTGTGTGTGTCTACCTTATTACCCCTACTGCCGGGTACCCCCTTCGTCCTGCATCCCTACCCATCTACCTGCCCTGAAGGACTCGGCCTCACCTGTGGGAGGCTTAACACCTATAGCTGCACAACACCAGCCCTTAAGTGGATCTGCACTGCAGCGCTGGTCACCCTGACCAGGTACCACAGGTGGCGTCACGAATCCCCATACCAATATTCAATTCCCCTGTAAATATCCCACATTAATGGGTGAGCGCCAGAGCCACGGACTGAGCTGTGTTGCCGTGACATTCCCCCCATAGAAGTCTATAGGCTCAGATCCGAGTTCCCATTGCTCTGGAGGGCGACTCACAGGCGCTGGGAAAGGTCAGAGAGGTCTGGCGCCTTCGCACTGCAGTACTTTACTCTTCCCTCAACAGGGCAGATCAGTGGGCCGGAGCTGCGATGGGAAGCAAAGAAGAGGACGTCTTCTCTAGAAGATGGGAGGCACCGGACCGCGACTCGTTCCGGACCGAATCAGATGCCGTACCGCCCCTGGGTGAGTATAATCTAACTCATTTTTCTTCTCTTTCAGGTAACATCGGGGGCTTATCTACAGCATTACAGAATGCTGTAGATAAGCCCCTGATGGCGGTGGCCTCATCTCATAGTCGAAAAATGGGGTGACAGAATCCCTTTAATGCGTGTGGAGGGATTTGGAGTGGCTATGGGGTATTTAATGTGTGTGGAGGGATTTCGAATGGGGATGGGGGATTTAATGTGTGTGGGGAGATTTGAGGACACAAAATGAGGAGCATGCATGTATGAGGAAACAGTATGGGGATGGGTGCAGACACAGTATGGTGAGTGGGGGGATGGGTGCAGACAGTATGGGGAGCGAACGGGTGAATGTATGTGGACAAATCATGAGTAACGATGGGAAAAATATATGTGGACACAGTATGGGGAGTGAGAGTGATGGGATGTGTGCAGACACATTATGGGGAGTCAGGTGTATGTGTAAGCAGACAATATAGAGAGTGAGGAGACAGTATGGTGAACAGGGGAGATGTGAGAGGAGACAGTATGAGGAGGGGAATGAATAGTGTAAGGCGACAGTATGGGGGAGAAAAGTGAGTGAGCACAAAGTAGAGACTGAGTAGTGGGGGCATAGCAAGGAGGGGGGGACAGTATACCAAGGAGGGGAGTGTGATAGAGACTGAGCACTATAGGGAGGACCCAGTGTGAGAGGACAGTGTGAAAAGATATCCCAGTCTGGAAAGGAGAGGGCAGTGTGAAGAGCATGTACCATAAGAGGGACAGTGTGGGATCATATTTTGTGCAGACAATATAGTGAGGGGCAATTATTTATTCGGGCTCAGTGTACTGCAGATATTTTTATTTAGGAGCATTATAATGACTCTTCTGTCTTTAAGGGCATCATGTGGGTATGAGATGCAGAAGACCGGAGAAGATGGAAGTCTGCAGAGACGGCTGAGAAAACTCATCATGGGGTCTGGACAAGAAGAAGAAAAGAAAGAGACGACTCCAGAGACAATGTCATCTATCAGGTACCTGGATGTAAATGTTATTTGTGATACTGACTAATTCTCATGTTTTTATTCATGTTAGGAGCATTAGAGGGGTTCTCCAGGCTTGTGATGAGTCTGCAGACATTCCATGTGACTGCAGACTTCTGAATTCTCACAGTGCACACTGCCAGGATTCTCTCGTGCCAGTGATTTACATACATGTGGTCACATGCTCACTAGACGTGTGTGGCCGCACTCAATGTGAATGAACAGATCGAGGCCGGGCACGTCTAGTCGGAATGTGGCCAGAAGTATATAAATCACATGCTTGTGCTGACATGACCGTCCACCGGCAAGGGAGAATCCTAAAAGTGTGCAGTGCATTGTTGTGAGAATTCAGAAGCTGCAATGTCAGGATTCAGCTCTGCAGGTTCCCGCAGTCGTCACATGGACACTTCACTCATATGCGACTTTCATACTTATGATCCTGTGACATCGAGCTTCTCTTCCTGCTTCTCTCAGTTTTTCACTGAACATTGAGCGCATTAGGGAGAGCAGCTCGTCTGTACATGACTAAGTGTGCAAATGTGTGTGTGTGCGGGGGGGGGCGCCAAACCAAATTCTTGCCCCGGGTGCCAGAAAGCCTAGATACAGGGCTGGCGTCAGCACCCGCATACCCGGGCAAGTGCTGGAGCCCTGAGCAGGCAGGGGGGCCCACTCGCTGTCAGGCACCCCGGCGCCCGTTAGCGGATGAGAGCGGTACCAGCGCTGCCACTGGGTCCCCCCCTGCTTGCTCAGGGCCCCGGCAGCAGCCGGCGCAATACTCACCTCTCCCCGTGCCTCCGCTGCCGCAGCTCCGGGCTCCAGGGGGCGCCTGCAGGGCGCCCGTGCTTCCTGTCAGAGCAGCGCCACTGAATGTTGTCATCATTCAGCGGCCGGCTGTGGCAGAGAGAGCGTGGACGCCGGACAGGTGAGATGAGTGTGTGTGTGTGTGCGCTGCTGTCTGTGTGTGTGATGGTGGTGAGGTGGAGGCAGTGATGGTGGTGAGGAGCCGGGGCCAGGAGGCAATGATGATAATGATGGGGAAGCGATGATGATGGGGAGGCGATGATGATGGAGAGGCGATGATGATGATGGGGTAGCGATGATGATGGGGAGGTGATGATGATGGGGTAGCAATGATGATGGGGAGGCGATGATGATGGGGAGTCTTTCCACAGCGCCCTTTTCTGAGCCGTAACAGCGCAGAATGCAGCGTAGTGCAGAGGAGAGCTCCATATTTTGTATGGAGGATTATATGGGGACCAGTATCCTGTATGGAGCATTATTTGGGGTCAAATATTCTTTATGGAGCATTATATTTGGCCCACAATACTGTATGGAGGACTATGTGGTGCCCATAATATAGTATGGAGGACTGTACTGTCCAGTCTGTACTGTGCGCTGTGAGGATTTGGCGGTTTCTGAGCTATTGTAGAATTTACAATAGATATCAGTCATGTAATGGAAGAAGTGAAGTGTTTTGCATTGTACTGTACCTATATTTCTCTGCAGTATCTGTGCATCATGAATCGTGGTCTGTGTTAAAGGGGCCCACTGAGACTCTTTCGCCCGGGGCTCATAAAAACCTGGCGGCCCTGGCTAGATACACCTCTGTCCAGCACCATGACAACCAGCACAGCAGAGTCCTGCACACACTGAGGCCCCTGATCATGTGACCCTGACTCCTCCCCTTCCTGTGACCTCATCACAGGTCCTGTGCACAGAGCAGCTGTAGAACAGTCCGGCCGCGGGGTCTCACCTGCTCTTCATTCTCTTCTTCATCCTGGATCCATAGAGCTGAATAGAGGAGCGATGTTCCTTCAGTCTGAGGAGAATTGATGGGGACGTTTCTCCAACCTCCACTTTACCCAGTAAACCCCCCCAGGACTGCAGCAGGTGAAGACCCCGATATCCACAGGTGTCCCTTCTAATTGGGGGGAAAGTGCTAAAAAAGCTTCTTATCCACAGGGGAAACCACTGTACATGGAGACATCATCATCATAGATCTCCTGTCTGTTCTTACACAAAAGCCTCAAACTTCTGTGTGTGAATCAGAGCTGAGATCTCACGTGATGGAAGATTACAGTGCGGGGAAGACGGGAAACATTCATATAGACGCCGGCGGTGATGGAGTCAGGGACCGACTCTGACAAATATGTCTCTAGAGCCGTAGTAGAAGATGAAGATGTCGTCCTCATCATGAAGTAGTTATTCCTCATGTCACGTGTAATGAATATCTCCTGCAGTATTACTAATGCCGATTCCAGGGTCGGTAATGAGAGGAGAATTAGCGTTATGGAAGATGAGTCTATGAGGAACGTATTCAGCTGCCGACTCCGAGGAAGAAACTGCTTGTTGTCTGTGGCCTAAATATATAGGTTTTATTAGTAGATGTAAAGAAGAAAACTAAATCCTGTTGTCATGGAAATATATATGTATTCCATATATTCAAAGTATATTCACATATATGTATTCACAGTTCACAGTTAGATAGATCTCACTTGCTAAAAAACCCTGTGCTCACATATTTCTAGGCCAGATATAATCAGTCGTTTTAAAGAAATCTGGCCTTCATAAGGCCTTCGTAAAGGAACAAATACATGAAGTACAAAAAGTCCTATTAGATATCTGTTGTTTACATTATAGTTATGCAAGACAACTAGGTCACAAGAATATAAACAATAATTCTGCAACTTCAGCTCTTTTAATCATGATTATCATAATTATCATATTTACACTAGAACAGCCAATAATCTAGCAGCTTTTAATTGTATGTTAATTGACTAACCAGCCCCTTTTTGTAAACATATAAAACCTTGAATGAATAATAAATGTATGTCTTTGACGAACTGTTATACTGACACTTGCGTTGTGGACAGTCCTCATTTCGTTCTGAGCGCTCAAAAAAGACATTAAATAGAGATTTGGAGAAGCAAGCAGCAAACACGGAAGGATATTTTTATCCTAATTAAATTTCCATATCAGTTGGCGCCTGCACGCGGGGCATTGGACGAAACGCACGAGGACCCGGCCGACCGGAGAGACGGGGGTGTTGGCCCTGGCCTTGGCACACGGGACGGAGACTGCAGCTCCATCAGTAAGGTAAGAAAACTTTGTCATCTTACCTGAATGTTCCCTGTGCCTAGTCCTAGCCTACACTTCCAGCCGGTCGGACGTGGTCATCACCGCATTCCCAGGTTGTGTAAAAAGTCCATACCCTTATCCAAAAGCCCTGGGATATAAGCCGAGTTGTTTGCTGCTGTGCTGTATATGTTTCATGTTTTATGTGAACCGGGAGAAAGTTGGAATGGTGACTGTGTTTTTGCTTGCTGATTTCTGGGGGCTGTATAGCAAAAGACAATTGCTGCATAAGTTCCCGCAGTGAACTTTCACGCACCGGGAGGCCATCCCAGTCAAATCAGACGTGAAGGGCGGGAGCTTTGTTTTGGATAAGTCCACGCAGATATTCTTCACATATTGGAGGGAAGTTATCCCAAAAAATCCAGTTGTGGAAGCGAGGGCTTTGTTCGGTTAAGTTTCTGCAGTAAACTTTCACGCACTGGGATGCCATCCCAGTCAAATCAGACGTGAAGGGTAGAAGCTTTGTTTGGATAAGTTTCTCACAATAATCGTCCACGCACCGGGAGGCCATCCCAGTCAAATCAGACGTGGATAGTGAGAATTTTGATGAAGGCTATTGCAGATTGTGACCGGCGCACCGGCCAGGGCGTACGGTACAGAGAGAGCGATAGAACCTTGAGCCTCACCGCGCTCAGTGCAATTGGTGAGTTATCAGTTACCAGAGCAGCTTGTATGTGTCACAGATCATCAAAAGAGGGATTCGTATTCTCCCGGTGTCTGTCTCACTGTCTGTATCAGGTACTGTCGCTTTAAATCACATCTCCGTGCGCTCTGTCAGTATCTCATTCAGAGCAGTGTGCTGGCTGCAGCAGCGAGAAAACCCCTTTGACCCCCCCTCCTCTGCTAATCACGTTATCAGGCATTCTGTTTCTTGGCTTTGATTTTTATTTTTTTAAGCTAGTTTTTTGGCTACAGGTTTTAACGTGAGAATTATCAGGCATTCAGACTGAACTATATTCATTTTTTTTTTTTTTTTTTTGATACGTGATTTCAGTGCCTGTAGAGATAGCAAGCACAGATAGAAGGGAGGGGGGAAGTGCAGGCAGCAGCCAGCTGACATTCCAGAGAGCTGTAGGAAAAAAGCCTACGCTACCAGACAAAACCTTTGTTTTTTATAATTTTACAATCATTTTTTTTCCACCTCTTTTCTGTTTTTTAATTAGCTGTTTTAGCAACAAGGGTTGTTTTTCAGAGTTTTATGAGTAATACGGTTTTTCTTTTCTCCCCTTTTTGGTGAATTTATTTTTTTTTGTTTTCTTTTTCTAGAGTTTTTTACTAAATCTAACTTTTTGTTTTTTAAAATTTTTCTTTTAAGTACATTTTTAAATGATTTTGGAGAGATTTTTTCTCTAAGCAATTTATTTTAGAGCTTTATTTCTCCAGCCATTTTTTTTTTCTTTCTACAAGCTTGCTTTAGAACAAGGTCACATAGATAAGGAGAATTACAGGCTGAGGGAGAGAGCAGACACAAACTACGCAGTGGTCTGAGTAGCCCCTCCCGTCGGGCATTCGGCGAGAACAAACAGAACCAGAGTGCAGCAAGTTTTCAGATTTTTTAAATCACCTTTGTTGAATAGGTTTTTGGAATAGACACAGTACGTAAGAATCGAAGGGCTAGGCATGTGAATAGAATGTCAGAGTACGTGAGAAGCAAATAGACAGGCAGCCTTTACGCTGCATAATGAAATGTTTTTTCTTGTTTTTTGTTATTTGAAAGGTAACGGGAAAGTTTATTAATAGATTACCATCTGCTATAAAAGAGCAGCGGTGCATCGTGGTAAAAGATACAGCAAGTTAATTTGAACGGACCAGGAAATGATTTTTTTTTATATGAATAAGTTTGAAAAGGTGTTAAATCATCTGTGAGAAAAAGATCACTAACATGTCACAAGAGCAGAATTCAGAGTCACACACATCACATGTCCATCATGTGGAGACACGGGACAGGTTTAGGCTGCTCTCATTGAGTAAGGAGCCTTGTACAAGGAAAAACGCTCCCCGCCTCTCTCCACAGGGAGAAGGCATTTTTGTTTCAACCATCCCCTCTCAAGAGTCACAGGGGGGACACCCTCTCCTTTTTCTTCTCTCAGTCCCTTTCTCTTTCTTCTTCAGACTTTTCTCCTCTTTCCTCGCTGCCATCCCTCTCATTCCTTCTTTTCCCTCCATCACATCTCTGACACATCCATTTTCTTCATCTTCCTCTTCTTCTATCTCTTCCTCTCCAACTCTCAAATCTTGTTCTTCATCTTCTTCTACTTCTCCCCCTCCATCTTTCTTCTCTCTCTCTCCTCCATCTTTCTCTCTTTTCCCCCTTTCACTCTTCTCTCCCTCCCCTCCTCTTTCTCTCGCTCCTCCCTCACACCTCCCTTCTCTTCCTCTTTTTTCTACTTGTCATCAACTGGGTCAACGCCCAATCCAAGCAATGTGGTGTCCCTGTATTCAGTGTTTCCAGCACAGGGCACCTTGTCTATCCCAAGCACAGTACAAACATTGCCAGTCATTATATCAGGAGAAGAAAGTGCAGATCTCCCTACACAAAACGCTACATGTAGCCCCCAGACAACAGTCCACAGCTAGGGCTTCACAGGGGGGTGGTATAGCTACAGGGCTGCTAGCATGGAACCATGACACTGATCCACCGCAGCCTCAGCAAGGAAGTGGGAAATCCCCATGCAGCAAGACAACTTTAAAGCCCAAATCTCACCCAGTGTATGCACCAAGTACACCATGTCACTTCTTATCTGATGAAGATGAAGATGCAACGTCACACATGCTGCCCAATACTAGGGAAGAAAACACACAAGCACCAATAGAGCAGGGACAGGTAGAGGCACCATCCTATGAGCCCTTCATCCCAAGCCAGGTGATCAGTATGCTGCCAGACCCAGGGATACACCCCATGCCATTTTGCCAAAAAATGCAGCAGATCCAGCGAACGTATGCAGCAGCCTGGACTGATCTCTGGACCGTAATGGAAATAAAAGCAGGTGATGCATTCTGGCCAATTATGAGAGAACACTTCAAGCTTCCAACAGAGTTAGATGCGTATGCCTGGGAGACAGGACCAAAGCTAATTGAGCAACTCAGAGAATGGGCCAAAAGCAGACTGACAGGACAAACTCTCAGCCTACATGTCACGAGTCAAGACAAGACAGAGTCTGTGGAGAAGTAATGACAGAGTAATGCAAGTGTTTCAAGATTTGGGCCTCATTACCCATGATCAGACACACAGACGGATGTTGGCACAGGCTTTTGTGCATGGACTGAGAGAACCAATCAGGAAACCACTGGTAGCAGCCAGGCCTGAGTACACGTCAATAGCAATGGATACCCTGCTCACAGTAGCAAAAAGGATTGAGTCCCGCCGGGACAGAAGGAATGTCAAGTGTTACAACTGTGGCGAGTTTGGTCATTTCCGGAACAAGTGCAGAACACTGACTTCACCCAGAAAAAGAAGAAACACAGAAAGCAGTGAAGAACCCCGTCCATAGGACAAGAGCACACCAAGTCCACAAGGAACCCCACCAGTGGGACCAATATCCTGAGAGTGGATGGCGTAGTCATATATTTTCTTGTGGAACTCCGCAACCAGAATCTTCTGCTTCCTGCATGGGAATTGATGGTCAAGTCAGATATTTCCAGATTATGAAGCCCTGAGCGTGTGGACTCAGCCAGAACACTCCATCATGTCCCAGTTTGTTGTGTAAAAAACCTGCACCCTCAACCTATTGGGAGTGGACCTACTGCAGAAGCTGAAAGCGACCAGAGTGTTCCAGGAAGATGGGACCATGACACTTTCTTCACCCCTGACCCAAGAAGAAACAGGAACCTCAAACAACCACACTGCAGACCTATCACAGGAGGTGCTGGACATAGTACCAGAAAAGCCACTCCATCACCCAGAGTCAAGATGTCTCTGACCAACTGAAGGTCTAAGTGAACTCGCCTAAGAAGACGGCCTGAGAACTTTGACATTGGCCAGGATATTCAACTCAAGAAGGACTCTACTCGCTTCATGGAATGGCAACACCTCATCCAGCTCTAACGCCAGAGGTTCATCTTTTGCAAGCACCAGGAGGTGCCCCCTGCAATCAACCAGTTCACCCAGGCCCTAGACCGGAAAAAGGCCACTCAGCTCTTCAAACTTGTGCACAAATACTGACCTGAGACCGAGCTGGAGAAAAAGAAACTACTGATGGCCCGTGCTGAGAAAAAAGCAGCCGTTTAAGGAGACGTCCCAACAAGAAGACCCCCTGTGACCAGAGCAGGTGCTAACACAGTGACTGTCTTGGTGGAGAACAAGAAAGCCAGCTGGTCGTCATCTCTCATGATGTGGATCCTAGTAGACGGTTTGTTTTCCCGCCAGCTCTGCACCAGCAGATGGGAGTCCCCTGCCGCATACTGAAGGACAAGGCCAAACTGGGCTGCCTCGCCCATCGGAATCAATCCCAGCTTTCCACAGTGAAGAAAAAGACTGTAAACCCCACTGAGTTCAGAATGGTGCAAGGCCTGGAGGCCGCGAAAGAGGCTACGGTATTTGAAACCCCAACAGTGCTGAACCATCACACTCTGCTCTCAAGAGTCCCAGTCACCGCAACTGTATTCACGGTGATCAACCTGGCCAGTACCTTCTTCAGTGTTTCCCCTCCACCTGGAGGCCTGCTTTCACGCACCAGTGCAGTGCATATGGACAGTGTTGTCTCAAGGTGCTCAAAACAAGCCCTTCAAGTTTCACCAAGACAATGTCCTCCATCCTCGTCAACTGGATTGCAGAATATGCAAGAGTCACTCTTCTACAACACGTGGATGACTTTCTCTTTTGTGTGGTTGACATCGACACCTGCACAGTCTATTCCTTATCTCTCCTACTCTACCTGGAAGAACAGCAACACAAGGTCTGGAAGAACAAAGTCCAGTGATGCCAGAAGCAAGTTACATCCCTGGGACACTGTATTGCCCACCAGACGAACACATGTCAAAAGACTGGAAGACCACTGTGGAGAAGATGGCTCCCCCAACAACTCCAAGAATGCTGCAGGCTTTCCCTGGTCTAGTGTCATATTGCAGAACCTGGATCCCTGATGCCTCAGTCCTAATGCAGCCTCTGTGCGCTTGCATCAACGCAACCCCGCTCCTTCTATCAGACGCAGCCTTCAACCCATTCAGGAGATTGGAAGAACTCCACAGTCTCAGCGCCAATACCAGGCCTACCTGACTATGAAAAGTCTTTCCGTCTACCTGATGGAAGAAAGAAGGTCATGCTACTGGAGTCCTGGCACGGATTCACGGGGGAAAACAGAGACTTTTAGGCTGCCTCTCAGCCCGCTTGGATCCAGTTGCAAGAAGAGCACCCCCCTGCCTGATGGCAGTATCTGCAGCACACACCCTCCTGGACAAGGTTGCTGAAATCACTCTTGGACAGCCACTGGAAACTCTCACTCCACACGACATCTTGGCAATCTTCAATCAAGCTCAACCAACAGTAATCTCTCCACCGCCAGGCAACTTTGTGGCGCCTCTATTGCCTTTGTCTCATAATGTCACCGTCTCCAGACCTACAGTCCTCAGCCCAGCCACTCTACTCCCACTCCCAAGGGGGGATACTTGGATGGCTCCAGAAAAGTTTCAACACAGGAAGTGCAGTGACCAGCAATCAAGAAATCCTGTGTTCCAGAAGTCTGTCACCTAGCCTGTCAGCCCAGGAAACAGAATTGATAGCGCTGACGAAAGCCTGCCAGATGGCAGAAGGCAAGACTGCAAACATCTACACGGACTACAGGTACTCGCATGGCATAGCACACGACTTTAGACCCATCTGGGCTACAAGGGACTTCATCACAGCAAACGGGACAACCGTGAAGCATCATGGAGCCTTCAGGGACCTACTGGGTATACTCCAACTTCCAAAATGGTGGCAATTTGAAAAATCAAAGTGCATGGAAAACTGAGAACAGAAGAGGCGTGAGGCAATAACATGGCGGACATGGCAGCCCAAGAAGCAGCCAAAGGAAGACAACATGGAGAAGTGGGAGAGGTCGTAGAGCCGGATGGCTACTACATGACGACTGAAGACAAGAAACCTGACAAAGAGACGTCCTGGAATCTGCCCAAGAAGTTACAAGACCAAGCTCCAAAAGGAGAAAAAGAGCTGAATGGAAAAAAAGCAACACGTGAAGAAGGAAGGCTATCAATAATAGACTTCAAACTCTGCCTACCACAAAGTATGCACCCTACGGTGGTCCAATGGGTACATGGACCCACATCCACATATCAAAGACACAGATGAATGATCTGATTGGTGCTTACTGTTTCGCTTCAGGGATCTCCACCCTAACAGCCAAATTCACCAGCAGCTGTCCGACCTGCGGCAAATGCAAGCCTGGACGTATGGAAGAAAGTCCCCCTCACCTCATCTGGAAAGACCACTCTACCAGCTTCAAAGGATCCAGATAGACCACATCCAGATATCGCCAAGTGAAGGATTCAAATACGCCATTGTGGTCAAAAGAAGTATTTTCAAGATGAACAGAAGCCTTCCAAGTCAGCAAAGACTACTGCAAAGCAGCTACTTTCAGAAAATAGTGTGCAGATACGGGGTTCCAGAAATGATAGAAAGTGATCAGGGACCCGCATTCACAGCAAATCTGACACACAAGACCCGATTAGCAGTAGGGTCAGATCTAGGCCTACACACTCCTTACCACCCCCAGAGCAGCAGGAAGGTAGAAAAACTGAACGAAACACTTAAGAATAGAATGCTGAAAAAATTGCCCAAGAGACACGCAAACCATGGCATGACACACTCCTAATTGCACTGTTTAGCGTAAGGCACACTCCCAGAGACCCAGAAAAAGCTGTTTCGTGCCTGCATCTTCTGCTAACAGATAAGACATTTTCTTCTTTTAGTTTTTTGGTGCTTGCAGTTTAGTTCAGCCACTGTTGTTTGTTCATTTGCCTTTTCCAGTTTTTTTCAGTGGTTGCTGTTTAGTTTTTGTTACACCAGAGAACTAATTTAGGTGGTAGAGGTCGTGTGATCTCAGGTGTTTTTGTAATTAGTAGAGTTGGTACTTTTCAGGGTTTTTTGGGATTGTAGTAAGTGCCTTTCCTATCCTCTTCTATCTAGACAGATTGGGCCCCAGCGTTTGCTCATTCTATTTTCTGTCTGTGTCTGTATTTCCTCTTGTCTAACCGCCATTACATGTTTGGGGGCTTCCTATGTTCTTTGGGGATCTGCTCCGGGGCAGATAGCTTTCCTTTTTCTATCTTTAAGTGTAGTTAGCTTCTCAGGCTGTGACGAGGCGTCTAGGACCAACGTAGGAATGCTCCACGGCTGCCTTTAGTTGTGGTGGTTAGTCAGGGTACTGCAATCCCATAGATTCCAACCTCTCTGGTGTATTGCCTTTTTTGCCTGCTCTCCTCAGCTACCAAATCATAACACTTATGTAATTGAATTGGTCAAAAACTAATGTCCATTCTCGAGTTTTTCTCTTCACTGCCAGATTTGATGATCCTGTCCAAGAGCCCCAGATGACATCAACCTCTGTGTAACTAGAGGGAAAGCCTGTTTGAATCCACGTATCGCATTGCAAGGAAGCTCCCGTACCAGGAGAGACACCTAAGCCATGAAGGATGTCGTGGATGCTCTGACTGACCAGACAGATGACCAGATGACCTACCTGATGAGTTCAAGGCCAGAGACCAAGTTAAAGCAGGATTTGAGTCACTATAAACAAAAATGTTGATTGGATAAATTACATCTATTATAACCAGCAGAGATTTGTTAACTTCACCATAGATGCTGTAAAAGGTTTGGCAGCACAGTTAGGCCCCACTTCCATTATGGCATTCCAGAATAGAATGGCTTTGGATATGATTCTAGCTGAGAAAGGAGGTGTTTACAAAATGATCAAAGACACCTGTTGCACCTACATCCCAGACAACACTGGCCCAAATGGTAAAGTCACAATGGCAATACAGAAACTTAATGAGTTATCAGAGGAACTGAAACAGAACTCAGGTGTCACTGACCCATGGGATCGATACTTTGGGTGGATGAGTGGGTGGCAGAAAATGTTGGCACAGGTTGGGACAGCCATTATGGGGGTTCTCATTTTTGCATTAATTACTGGTTGCTGTGTAATTCCTTGTATCCGCAGGATAATGGAAAAAACTGTTCAGGAGACAACCAATTTGATGCCACTCACCATCTTGGACCTCGCACCAGTCCGGATAGAACTGCCTGGCTTGACCAGATCTCCGAACTACCTCCAGACTGAGAATACACATCCTTGATGAAACATCCTATCAAATAAGGAGACTATGATTGCAAACACATAAACCCCCGACAGGGACAGTCCTCCTGACCGCCCATTTGCGAAAACTCTATATTCGTGGGGGAGACATGCGCTAGGGGTGTCTCAACTCACAGACAGAACAAAAGAGTTGCAGCGCTTGGGCCAGGAGCAGGTTTTTTAGGGCAAGTGGTATCTAAGGGGGGACTGTCATGGAAATATATATGTATTCCATATATTCAAAGTATATTCACATATATGTATTCACAGTTCACAGATAGATCTCACTTGCTAAAAAACCCTGTGCTCACATATTTCTAGGCAAGATATAATCAGTCGTTTTAAAGAAATCTGGCCTTCATAAGGCCTTCGTAAAGGAACAAATACATGAAGTACAAAAAGTCCTATTAGATATCTGTTGTTTACATTATAGTTATGCAAGACAACCAGGTCACAAGAATATGAACAATAATTCTGCAACTTCAGCTCTTTTAATCATGATTATCATAATTATCATATTTACACTAGAACAGCCAATAATCTAGCAGCTTTTAATTGTATGTTAATTGACTAACCAGCCCCTTTTTGTAAACATATAAAACCTTGAATGAATAATAAATGTATGTCTTTGACGAACTGTTATACTGACACTTGCGTTGTGGACAGTCCTCATTTCGTTCTGAGCGCTCAAAAAAGACATTAAATAGAGATTTGGAGAAGCAAGCAGCAAACACGGAAGGATATTTTTATCCTAATTAAATTTCCATATCACTGTAAATAATTAATCTCCTCATATGTTTCCCTTATTATCTCCAGTAATTGTATTATTACAGGATTCTTATGATGTTACATCGCCTCATCTTCTCATTCAGGTCTCTACAATATCGGATCCTCTCAGTGAAGATCTTCTTAGAAGAGAATTTTTCTGATTTACCCATCAAAGATGGATATGGACAGAGACAAGATGGCGGAGAGGATATTACACCTCACCCTAGAGATCCTCTTCCGTCTCACTGGAGAGGTGAGAGATTCTGATGACGTCACATTACATCATTCTTATCTATGGGAATAACGGACAGAACTGGAGAGGTGAGGACTCTGGAAATGTCTGTAGTGAGATTTATTAATGTGTCTCTCCATTACCAGGATTACACAGTAGTGAAGAAGACCTCTAGTGATCGCTGTCAGGACCCTGTGTCTGAGGGATGGCGAAGACCCCTGAGCCCAATCACGAGGCCTCCACTTCACCCCTGATCCATGAGGACATCAATGACCAGAAGATCCTAGAACTCACCTACAAGATGATTGAGCTGCTGACTGGAGAGGTGACAGTGCTGGGAATGCTGGGACATTATACAGTAACACTATGAAGGGATCGGGGGATGACGGTATCATTGTATGTGTCAGGTTCTTATAAGGTGTCAGGATGTCGCCATCTATTTCTCCATGGAGGAGTGGGAGTATTTAGAAGGACACAGAGATCTGTACAAGAACGTCATAATGGAGGTTCCCCAGCCCCTCACATCACCAGGTAATAGACAGGACTAAATACACACGGCCTATAATTATCTGTATGTAAAGAATGAATTCACTCCCTGTATGTGTTTCCTCCAGATCTATCCAGTAAGAGGACAATACCAGAGAGATGTCCCCGTCCTCTTCTTCCACACGACTGTAACCAAGAAGATCCCAATGCTCCTCAGGATCATCAGGTAGATGGAGAGAAGGTGTCAGGAGATCTCCCCTATGATGTGTAGAAGGCTGTGAAGGTCTTGTGCTCAGTCTTGTTTTATCCACCAGTATTATATGTTTGATACTTGTGTAATGAGAACGGTGGAGATGGCAGGATTAGAGCTGATCATAGATGGGACTTCTCCATCTGTTGATGACTTTTATAATATTTGTTTCAGGGTGAAGATCTGACCCATATTAATACTACAGAGACATATGTGAGGGGTGAAGAGCGGTGTAAAGAGGAGATTCCTACATATGACTACCCAGGTGAGTAGTAACCACTAAATGCAGAGAAGTCACAGATTCTTCTCAGTCACCGGCTGTGGCTGCTTTATCGGTGGTGTAGTCCGGCCGTATTACCATGATCACCATTTTGCCTCCCTACTACAACATTCTCTTCCACCCAAAACTGTTCAAATGACTTTGGTCACTGAAAGCCCTTTTCTATAGAACTTACAACCTGGAGGATCCACCTACCCCCTGGGTTTAGGAGACGCTGACCGTTACCTGCCCAGATCTGTAAACTATAAAGCCAAATGACAGCGCACGTAGAATGTGCTGACAAGATAGAAAATCACTTGAAGGAAATATTATGATGGGCCTGTAAGAGAAAGCGGAGGGTGATGATGCTGTTGGCTTCCTAGATCCCTGAGATCTTATCGGATGAATCTTCTCTCCCTTCTGTGCTGCTGAATGTCTCATATGGTCCCTACAAGACCAGGTCCAGCCTTTCTGCCCAAACTTCACTTTTATGATCGACAACATTAAATGTGCAGTGAGGCCAAGTGTGAATTTCTGTACATTAATAACAGAGTTTCCCTTTATCCTGACTTTTCAATTTGTATTAAAACTACCGTATATACCCGAGTAGAAGCCGACCCCCCTAATTTTGCCACAAAAAACTGGGAAAACTTATCGACTCGAGTATAAGCCTAGGGTGGAAAATGAGGCAGCTACTAGTAAATTTCAAAAATAAAAATAGATACCAATAAAAGTAAAATTAAAGTAGGTTACCGTATTTTTTGGACCATAAGACGCACTTTTTTCCCCCAAAATTTTGGAGGAAAATGGGGGTGCGTCTTATGGTCGCAACATACCGGAAAGTTCAGTGGCAGCGGCGCTCCCAATGCAGCTTGGCTGCGATGCGGTGGTGGTGTCCGGGCAGCAGCGGGCCTCTGGGCTGCGTGGGGGCTCGCCGGCATCTCGTCCCAGCCGGAAAGCCCCCCGCAGCTGCAACGCGGTGCCGGTGCCTCCGGTGGCAGTCCCGATCCAAAGGGTGGTGCGGTGGTGGTGTTCGGGCAGCAAGCGGGCCTCTGGGCTGCGTGGGGGGCTCCGCCGGCATCTCTTCCCAGCCGGAAAGCCCCCCCGCAGCTGCGACGCGGTGCCAGCATGAGGAATGGCCGCCTGGGGCCTACGGCAAGATGGCCGCCGCATACTCTCGTTCAAATCTCGGCAACGAGATCTCTTCCCTCAGGACAAGATCTCGTTGCCGAGATTTGAACGAGAGTATGCGGCGGCCATCTTGCCGGAGGCCCCAGGCGGCCATTCCTCTTGCCGGCACCGCGTCGCAGCTGCGGGGGGGCTTTCCTGCTGGGACGAGATGCTGGTGGAGCCCCCACGCAGCCCAGAGCCCGCTTGCTGCCCGAACACCACCACCGCACCACCCTTTGGATCGGGACCACCACCGGAGGCACCGGCACCGCGTCGCAGCTGCGGGAGGGCTTTCCGGCTGGGACGAGATGCCGGCGGAGCCCCCCACGCAGCCCAGAGGCCCGCTGCTGCCCGGACACCACCACCGCATCGCAGCCAAGCTGCATTGGGAGCGCCGCCGCCACCGGATTTGTGAGTATATGGCCACCCTGGCCACCCCACATAACACAGCCACCCCACATAACACAGCCACCCCACATAACACAGCCACCCCACAGTGCCCAACCACCCCACAGTGCCCAACCACCCCACACAGTGGTAAGCTAAATTCGGACTGTAAGACGGACCCCCATTTGACACATTATTTTTTTCCCAATTTTCCTTCTGAAAATTTGGGGTGCGTCTTATGGTCCGGTGCGTCTTATAGTCCGAAAAATACGGTAAATGTTTTTGAATAGCCATATTGAATCAGGAGCCCATATGCTTTTCCATAGATTATGCCACATATGCTGCCCCATATATTATGCCCCATATGCTTCCCCATATATTATGCCCCATATGCTGCCCCATATATTATGCCCCATAGATTATGCCCCATGTATTATGCCCCACAAGATGCTCCATAGATTGTGCCCCATATATTATGCCCCATATGATGCTCCATAGATTGTGCCCCATGTATTTTGCCCCATAGATTATGCCCCATGTATTATGCCCCACAAGATGCTCCATAGATTGTGCCCCATATATTATGCCCCATATGATACTCCATAGATTGTGCCCCATATACTGCCCATGTATTATGCCCCACAAGATGCTCCATAGATTGTGCCCCATATTCTGCCCTATGCATTATGCACAAGATGCTCCATAGATTGTGCCCCCATATGCTGCCGCTGCTGCTGCGAATAATAATAATAATAAAAAAAAGACATACTCGCCTCTCGTCGCTGGGGGCCAGGTGCTGGTGTCCTGAGCAGGCTGGGACACTGGCGCGCTATTGGGGACAGGTGCTGGTGTCACCGCTGGCTCAGGCCCCGGCACCTGCGATATTCACCTGTCCCCGGTCCAACGCAGCACGCCGCTGTCTTCCGGGTCCTCCGGCAGTGAATGCTCAGGCAGAGGGCGCGGCTTGCACTAACCACGTCATCGCGCCCTCTGACCTGAACATTCACAGCTAGAGGACGCGAGGACACAGCGGCGTGCAGCGGTGGACCGGGGACAGGTTAATATCGCTTATACTCCCCCCTCCTGGAGCGTCTCTGCAGCCCCTGCTGTTCTCCCACGGTCTCGGCAGCTATGCCTAACTTCAGCAGTCACGTGGTACCGCTCATTAAAGTCATGAATATGTGCATATTCATGACTTTAATGAGCGGTACCACATGACCGCTGAACACTGGCGCCGGAGACCGTGGGAAAAGAGCAGGGGCTGCAGAGACCGCGCCAGGAGGGGGTGAGTATAAAGGACAGCTGCGCTCCCCCGCCGACCCCCTGGTATATGACTCGAGTATAAGCTGAGAGGGGCACTTTCAGCCCTAAAAAATGGGCTGAAAATCTCGGCTTATACTCTACACTGTGTTCCAAATTATTATGCAAAAATTGTTTAGGAGTGATAAGGTAAGAATGTTTTTGTTTGTCAGTTAAACTCATTGATGGTGATGTGTGTCAGGGCTCTTTATATCTCTGTAAGCAATTGCAGACACCTGTGCTAATTAGTTTGGCAGGTGTGTCCAATGAAAGGCAAGACTGTTATGATTTGGTAGCTGAGGAGTGCAGGTAAAAAAGGCAATACACCTGAGCAGTTGGAATCTATGAGATTGCAGTACCCTGACTAACCACCACAACTAGAGGCAGCCGTGGAGCGTTCCTACGTTGGTCCTAGACGCCTCGTCACAGCCTGAGAAACTAACTATACCTAAAGATAGAAAGATGAAAGCTATCTGCCCCGGAGCAGATCCCCAAAGAACATAGAAAGCCCCCAAACATGTAATGGCGGTTAGACAAGAAGAAATACTGACACAGACAGAAAATAGTATGAGCAAACGTTGGGGCCCAAACTATCTAAATAGAAAAGGTAGGAAGGGCACTTACTGCAATCCCAAAAAACCCTGAAAAGCACCAACTTTACTAATTTCAAAAACACCTGAGATCACACGACCTCTACCACCTAAATTAGTTCTCTGGTGTAACAAAATCAAAACAGCAGCCACTGAAAAAACTGGAAAAAGCAAATGTACAAACATCAGTGGCTGAACAAAACTGAGAGGGCAAAAGCCCCGAGGGGACCCTGAAGGCCCCACAGAAGTGCAGGACAAAATGCAAAAATCAAGCACAAAAGCAAAAAGAAGAAAATGTCTTATCTGTTAGCAGGAGATGCAGACACGACACAGCAGGCTACAAGGAAACAGGAATCAAGGATTGAGACCAGAACAATTGATCACCGGCAAACCTGATGGGAAGGTGACTCCCTTATATAAGACCAGTCAGTAACACCTGATTCCCAATCCTCACAATCTTCACTGGACAGTCCAGTACCGCTTGTAACCACCAGAGGGAGCCTCTGCTCAGAACTCATCTCAAGTCCATTCACAACACAAGACTACTTAAGAAGGCTGTCCCATATTATTAAGCAGCCTACATTTTCTGCCAAAATGGGAAAGAAAAAGGATGTGTCGGCTGCTGAGAAGCAACAAATTGTGGAGTGTTTAGGTCAAGGCATGACTACAATCAACATTGCCAAGACACTTCATCGTGATCATCGCACAATCAAGAAGTATGTAGCTGATTCACAGTACACACGTGTGCTTGCTGATAAGGGAAAATTGAGGACTCTTTTCTACAGGCAATTACGTCAGGTTAAAAGAGCAGCGGAAAAAAAAGCCTTGTCATAGCAGCAGACAAGTTTTTGAAGCTGCTGGTGCCTCCAACGTCCCCCGAACAACAAGATGCAGGGTCCTTCAGAGGTTTGCAGCTGTGCGTAAGCCATCCTGTCGACCTCCTCTATCCACTGCACACAAGCAGAAATGGCTCCAGTGGTCAAACAATACATGAAGACTGACTTCAAACTGTTTTGTTCACCGATGAGTGCCGTGCAACGCTCGATGGTCCAGATGGATGGCGTGGAGGATGGCTGGTTGATGGACACCCCATGCAAACATGGCTACGGCGCCAACAAGGAGGAAGTGGAGTAATGTTTTGGGCTGGAATCATGGGGAGAGAGATTGTCGGCCCCTTTAGGATCCCTGAAGAGGTAAAGATGAACTCCATAGTGTATGTTGAGTTTCTCAAACAGCACTTCCTGCCATGGTTCAAGAAGAAGAACCGTGCATTCCGCAGCAAGATCATTTTCATGCATGATAATGCACCGTCTCATGCTGCACATAACACATCTGCATCTCTGGCTGCTATGGGCATGAAAGGGGACAAACTTATGGTGTGGCTCCCATGCTCCCCTGACCTCAACCCCATTGAGAACCTCTGGAGCATCATCAAAAGGAGTGTCTATGATGGCGGGAGGCAGTTCACATCTAAGCAACAGCTCTGGGAGGGTATTCTGTCCTCATGCAAAACAATTGAAGCAGAAACCATCCAAAACCTGACAAATTCAATGGACGAGAGAGTTCAGAAGCTCCTTTCCAACAAGGGGTCCTATGTGCAAATGGAACATCACCTAGAATAAAGTTTTGAGTTGAAAACTGTTTGATTTCAGTTTGTAATAACCTGCTAATGCTTAAAATTTCACAAATGACCATTTTTTTTTGTTCTTTATTAAAATGAAAAGGTTGAAAACTCTGCTGTGCATAATAATTTGGAACATGCATTTTGAGTGCAGTTTGAGTGTTTTATTTTTTAAAAAATATACTGTTATCATAGGCAGTTTGTGCCAAAACCTTTCAATTGTACTCTAATAGTTATTTGACTGGAAAATTACAATGACTGCATATCATATAGGTAATTTGGGAAAA